>JAGFNQ010002227.1:0-124514 GCA_024364735.1 Boesenbergia rotunda
CTCTTCCCTAATTAAACCATTTAGAAAGGCCGATTTGACGTCCATTTGATATAATTTGAAACCACGATGTGCTGCAAATGCAAGCATCAATCGGATGGACTCTAATCGTGCCACGGGAGCATAGGTCTCATCATAATCAAGGCCTTCAACTTGACTGTATCCTTTGGCTACCAAGCGTGCCTTGTTTCTAATGATTTCTCCCTTATGATTCAATTTGTACTTGAAAACCCATTTGGTTCCAATAATGGAGGTCTTCTTGGGTCTAGGGACTAAGTCCCAAACTTGACTCCTTTCAAATTGACCTAGTTCATCTTGCATTGCAATGATCCAATCGGGATCACTTAATGCTTCATCAATTTTTCTAGGTTCAACTTCGAAAATTAGGGCAACTTCATTAGCCTCATTCCGGAAGAATGATCTAGTTCTAACCCCTTGATGGATGTCTCCAACAATTTGGTCTTGGGGATGACTAGAGGCTAATCTAGTTTGCCTTGGTGTTGGTGGTGCTTCTTGAACGGGTTCACTAGACACAAGTTCAGCCTCAGGATCCGGCTGATCAATGGGTTGTCTAGGTTCACCGTCATCAGACTCATCACCATCAACAACACTTAGAGTTTCATTCAAACTAAGTCTCCTTAGTTCAAGTTGAACTCCTTCTACATTTTCTGATTGGTCACTTGACTTTGGAATTTCTTCAAAAGCCACATCAGAAGACTCTTCAACTAATCTAGACTTCTTGTTGTAGACTCGGTAGGCTTTGCTAACGAGGGAGTACCCGACTAGTATCCCTTAATCAGCCTTTGCCGTGAACTTTCCAAGGTGGTCCTTGGTATTTAGAATGAACACCTTACAACCAAACACCCTAAGGTGTTTGACCGTAGGTGGTTTCCCAAACCAAAGTTCATGGGGAGTCTTTCCTAAAAACCTATGAATGAGGACTCTGTTTTGCACATAGCAAGCTGTATTCATAGCTTCGGCCCACAAGTGACTCGGGAGTGAGTACTCATTGAGCATGCTTCGTGCAGCCTCTTGAAGTACACGGTTCTTCCTCTCTACAACACCATTTTGTTGTGGTGTTCTAGGAGTGGAGAACTCATGCTTATAACCTCTATCTTGACAAAACTCTAAAAACCTTTGATTTTGAAATTCACCTCCATGATCACTTCTAATTGTCTTAATGGTTAATGATTTTTCATTTTTAACTCTTCTACAAAAAGAAATGAAAACATCTAAGGTTTGGTCCTTATATTTTAAAAAGTAAGTCCATGTGTATCTAGTGAAATCAACAATGATCACAAAGCAATATCTACCTCCATTCAATGATATGATGGCACTACAATCAAATAGATCCATATGAAGTAAATCTAATGCATTGGAAGTACTTACAGCGCTTTTACCTTTATGTGCAGATTTTGTTTGCTTACTCATTTGGCATGCATCACAAAGTTTGTCTTTTTCATACTTGATGCTCGGTAAGCCACGGACTAGTCCCTTGTTGGCCAACTTCCGGATGTTCTTCATGTTCACATGAGCTAATCTCCGGTGCCAAAGAGTGGACTCCTCTTCTTTTGACATGAAACACTTAGCAGAAACATTAGTAGCACTTTTAAATGAAACATGATAAATATTGTCTACTCTTGTTCCTACTAGTACTGTGTCCAAGGTGTCATTGTGTCTAACTAGACATCGACTTGGTTGGAAGTCAATTGTGTAACCCGTGTCACACAATTGACTCACACTTAGGAGATTGAATTTCATCCCCTTGACTAGAAGGACATTTGAGATTCTAAGACATTCGGATATTTGAATGTCTCCTATCCCTATGACCTTAAGACTACCATTGTTTCCAAATGATACATTACCTCTACTTTTCTTGTGAAGTGTGGTAAACAATGATCTATCCTCGGTCATGTGTTTGGAGCATCCACTATCAACGAACCAAGTTGATAGATGCTCCCACTCAATCATAACCTACACAATTCGAAAAATAGAAGTTTTAGGTACCCAAACCTTGGGACCTAAAGCGTCAACTAAACATGGCTTAGGCACCCATGCCTTGACCATTTCCTTTTGAGTCTTGGGTGTCCTAGATTGTCTCATGTCAGTCCTAGACATGAGAGACACAAATGAGGGTTCTTTAGGACGGTAACCAATACCGGCCCTATTGTAAACCGCTCTTTGGGCATTTAGGATCATATCTAGGGTCTTAGAGCTAGTTGAGAATTTCCCAAGAATATTCTTGAGCTTCTCAACTTCACTCTTCAATGATTGGTTTTCCTCTACTAGCAATTCATCATGCAAATCATTGACTTCCTCAACCTTAGAGGATTTCAAATTTAAGATCTCATGTTTCAAAGATTTAATTTCATCTTCTAGCAAGTCAACATGCAAATCATCAATATTATCATCTCTAGATGCCTTCAATTGATCAATTTCTAATTGCAATGCTTTAACCTTATTTTTGGATTTCTTAAACATACTAGTTAAACATGCAATTGCTCTATAATATTTTTCAAGCTCGGGAGAAGTTACCTCTTCATCATCCGAAGATGATGAAGCCGCGTTTGAGGAGCTTGAAGATTCATCACTGCTCTCCTCTCCACGAGCCATGAGTGCCACATGCCTTGTACTCTTCTCCTCCTTCTCCTCATCGGATGAGCTTGAGGATGACTCATCCCAAGTGGCCTTCAATGCCTTCTTCTTCTTCTTGGACTTCTCTTCTTTTCTTTTGGATTTTTCTTCCTTCTTCTTAAGCTTTGGACATTCATTCTTGAAATGCCCTTTCCTACCACACTCAAAGCAAGAGGCATTAGTCTTATCAAGCTTAACTTCACTAGAGTTACCACTACCCTTGAAGCGTCGATCCCTTCGCATCATTCTTCGCACAAAGTTTGCCATCTCGGAGGAAGAAAAGCCGCTGTCATCTTCCTCGGAATCGGACTCGGATTCGGAAGAGGATGAAGATGAAGAGACCTCCTTCTTCTTCTCCTTCTTCTTTTTGGTGGTTCGGTCCCCTGCAACTAAGGCAATCCCCTATTCCTTGGGGCCTTTGTTAGCCATTTCATGCAATTCCATCTCACAAAATAAGTCATCTAACTTAACAATAGATAGATCCTTGGATACCTTGTAGGCATCCACCATGGATGACCACAAAGCATTCCTTGGAAATGCTTTCAAAACATACCTCACAAGGTCGTGATTCTCGACCTTTTCATCAATTGAATGAAGTCCATTGAGGACTTCCTTGAACCGGCTATGGAGCTCACTTACCGACTCATTCTCCTTCATGGAGAGATTTTGGAGTTGATTGAGGAACAAATCCCTCTTGGCAATTCTTGAGTCCCGGGTGCCTTCATGAAGCTCGATGAGTTTGTTCCACAAGTCCTTTGCACTTGTGAAAGGACCAACCTTGATGAGTTGGTCTTTGTTCATGCCACATTGTAGAGTGACAACCGCCTTTGCGTCGGCTTCACATTTTCTTGTTTGTTAGGCAGTCCACCTCCATGACTCAAGTTCCTTTCCTTCATCATCCTTAGGAGGGGTGAATCCCTCCTTCACCGTGAACCATGTATGGATATCCATCTTCAAATAGTATTCCATCTTTGATCTCCAATATTGGAAGTCGGCGCCATCAAAGAATAGAGGTCGGGTGGTGGAGAAGCCTTCTCTCAATGCCATCTTGTTGAAAACTCTCGGATGTTAAGACGTGTACAGAGCCCCTTGCTCTGATACAACTTGTTTGAGACGAGATGGCTAGAGAGGGGGGGGTGAATATAGCCAACACTTTTTCCTTGAGAACGTAGCAAGTTTTCTGCACTTAACTTATCAGTAGCACAACGGAAGAAGCAAAGGAAAAACAATGCAGTGTAGTAAACTAAAAACAGAGATGAAAGCTAACAACGACAGCTACCAAGATCGCTAACAAGAGGGTTTACAAGGTTCGGGGATAACTTGCCCCTACTCCTTGGTGTGCCCTTAAGGTGGGTGATCCCTTGATCGTCGGCAGATCAAGCCTCGGTGATCACCGGATATAAAGCAACCTCCTTCTCGGTGGAGAAACCTCTCCACAGCGTTTCAATCACAGATAAATGTTTTAGCTCAATGAAACAGCAAGAAGGATCTTACTCAAGCACTCAGTAAGGACAAGAACACAGCAAGCTTCCCTGAGCTCCACCCAGTGGCGATCTCACGCAAGAACCCTTCTTCGTGTCTTCCCACTGTCGGACTCCAAGCTCCTTGTTCCCTCCTTCTAGGCTCAAGTAAAGGATGATTGCTTCTCGATCGCTTGCTCAGAATGATGGAAACTTCAAGAACACAGCAAGCCATGATCTGGAGAACTCAAGGCACAGCAACTCAAAAGCACAAGCTGTAAACTTTCGAACACTACACCGAAGCTGTCTCCCGTTCCTTTTGTTTCTCCGCTAAGCATCAGGTGACCTCATCTCCAGCAGCCTCCAGCTGCCTCACTGCCAACGCCAGCTACACTGAACCCTTACTGAACTTCCTGAGCTCCCTCAGCCAAGCTTTAGTCAGCGGCTTCAGTCCTGCAGCTCCAGCCGTTGCAACCTGAGTTGAGAAATGGACAAACCTGCTCCAAGGAAAGCCCCCTTTGACTTCTCCTTGAGTGTTTGAATCCTCCCCTGTCACCTGCAGCTTAATCAGATTGTTAGAGCAGTATATCACACAGTGAATCAAATATCAAAGGTAAGTGGCAGCAAATATCAGATGTTCAGACGCGATCAGAGCGTCTGACAGTGCAATTTGAATTAAAGTGATCGGTCACCGGACCGATCAGAGAGCCTCCTGATCGGTCACCAGACCGATCAAGCTGGTTCCAGACCGATCAGGTCCCGTCCTGATCGATCCCCAACGCTCAATCAGAAATCGCTATTTCTTTGAAATTCTCCTGGACCGATCACCAGACCGATCCCAGGTCGTGGATCGTTCACTGGACCGATCCACCCTTATATCAGGCGATTTCTGAGTTTCGCAGGCTAAGCCTTCTGATCGGTTAACCGACCGATCAGGGAGTCACCTGATCGGTCAACAGTCCGATCAGGTCAACACCAGACTGATCAGGAACCGTCCTGATCGATCTTAGTGAGAAGCCCGCGAAGTTGGATCATTCACCAGAACGATCTGCACAGTGATCCTGATCGGTCATCAGACCGATCAGGAGTAGTTCAGCAAGGGAACTCAACCTCACTGCTCACTCCCTGATCGGTCACCAGACCGATCAGGAGCCAGTCAATGTGTGAAATGCATACTCCCTGATCGGTCACCTGATCGGTCACCAGATCGATCAGGAGCAGCACAGTAGGTTCCCAACCTCATTGTGTGCTCCCTGATCGGTCACCAGACCGATCAGTCATCGCTGGATCGGTCACCAGACCGATCCACGAAGGAGCAGCATGCCAGAATCCCTGATCGATCACCAGACCGATCCAGGGACTCAAACTCAGCCCTCCAAGCTAAGTTTCCATCCACCTTAGCCCTCCAAGCTATGGATTTTTCCACCTAACTCTCCAAGTTGGGAATTTGCACCTAACCCTCAAAGTTAGGACTTTTCACCTAGCCCTCCAAGCCAGGACTTTTCACCTAGCCCTCCAAGCTAGGTCTTTTCACCCAACCCTTCCGAGTTAGAACTTCATCCAACCTAGCCCTCCAAGCTAGGCACCTGACCCTCCAAGCCAAGACTTTTCACCTAATTCTTCAGGATGGGAATTTGCACCTAACCCTCCAAGTTAGGACTTTTCACCTAGCCCTCCAACCTAGGACTTTTCACCCAACCCTTCCGAATTAGGACTTTTCCAACACCTAGCCCTCCAAGCTAGGATTTTTCACACCTAACCCTTCAAGTTAGGGTTTTTCCATCATCTAGCCCTCCAGGCTAGGATCCTCCATATCATGCCTAATCCTCGATCAGGACTTAATCATAATCATCAGTCTAAACTAAAATCGTTGTCAACACCAAAACACCAATCAGGGCCAGACTGCATCAACAGTAAGTACTAGTGGTTTCATCAAATTTGACATTTGAGGACTCCTCAATTACTTTTGTCCTCTTGTTGTACACTCTATAACCCCTACTAGTCAATGAATACCCTACTAAGATTTCTTCATCGACTTTTGACTCAAATTTTCTTAGGTCATCTTTGGTGTTTAAGATGTAAACTTTATATCCAAAGACTCTAAATAGTGGACTTGGGGGGTACCCTTCCATTTCAAAGTTCAAAGGGTGTTTTTCCTAAAAACCTATGTACCAACACCCGATTTTGGATATAACAAGCGGTGTTAACCGCTTCGGCCCAAAAATAGCTAGGAAGAGAATATGCATTAAGCATAGTCCTAGCACCTTCTTGTCGGGCTCGGTTTTTCCTCTCAACTACCCCATTTTGTTGAGGAGTCCTAGGGCAAGAAAACTCATGCTTGTACCCATTTTCAACACAAAATTGTGTGAAACTAGCGTTTTGAAACTCCCCACCATGGTCACTCCTAATTCGGTTTATTTTGATGTTCTTTTCGTTTTCTACCCTTTTACTAAATCCTATAAATACATCTAGGGTATCATCCTTATGTTTCAAGAAATAGACCCAAGTGAACCTAAAAAAGTCATCTACTATTACTAAGCAATACTTACTCCCTACAAGTGATGGAGTACTATGGCAATCAAACAAGTCTATATGTAAAAGTTCTAAAGGCAAGGAAGTGGTAATTAAAGTTTTACCTTTGTGTGATGCTTTGGATTGCTTACCCTCTTGGCATGCATCACACAACTTGTTCTTTTCGTACTTGATCATTGGGAGCCCCTTCAGCAATTCTTCCTTGGCCACTCTTGCAATGTTCCTCATGTTGACGTGTCCAAGTCTCCGGTGCCATAACCACCCTTCTTCTTCTTTGGACATGAGACACTTAACAACATTGTTAGTAGCATAAGATAGATCAAGATAGTATAAGTTTGCCTCTCTAAACCCTTCTAATATGATAGTGTTTGAGTCACTTTGCCTTATTACACATTTCTTAGCATGAAATTCTACTCTAAACCCGGCATCACATAATTGACTTACACTTAATAGATTAAACTTCATATCCTTAATTAAAAGTACCTTATGAATTGAAATAGTGGGAGATACCTCAATTGTGCCCCTACCAGTGATCCTTAACTTTTCACTGTTCCCAAAGGAGACCGTCCCTTCTCTTAAGTAGCTAATAGTGGTGAACTTGCTCACATCTCCGGTCATGTGTCTTGAGCATCCACTATCTACTATCCACAAGGTTGGGGCCTCCTTCACCTTTACCTAAACACGAAAAACACACTCTTTTGGTACCCATATTTTTGATCCAGAAGAATCATTTAAAAATTTCTTTGGTACCCATGCTTTCTTTGTGGTTCCCCTAGCCCCTAGTCTCCTAGATGCACCAATCCTACCGGTAAGTGAGACGAATGCTACTTCCTTAGTTTTAGGCCTATAACCCAGTCCGGCCTTGTTATATACAGCCCTTTGACTGTTTATGATCATGTCTAGGTTACTAGATCCTACTTGGAATTTCCTTAGGGCCTTTGTGAGGTTATCTACTTGTTGCCTTAACTCCTTATTTTCATTTTCAATATGTGAAACATGTGAAGAGGTAAAGCTAGCATGCAAATCTTTAAGTTTAATAGCTTCTACTCTAAGCATGGCAATTTCTTCCTTAAGGTCCTTAATTCTACTTTTAGCCTTAGCTAAATCCATGTTCGTGCTAGAAATAATTTTCACTAAGGTAGAAGAGGGTAAGTGGTATACCTCACTTACCGAAGCTTCTGACTCTGATGATGATGTTGGATTGAGAGAACTGATAGAGGGGGGGTGAATATCGAAAATCGTTCGGATTTATTGAAAAAGCAATTGCACAGCGGAAGATAAAAGCAAACACGCGAACACAGTAATTTTTACTTGGTTCGGAGCCTAGGTCGACTCCTACTCCAAGGCCCACGATCGTTGATCATTTACTTTGGTCAATTCTATATGAAGCGTAAAATCCGTTTACCAAGATTGATTACAGAAATAAGTACAGTAAATTAAAAATCACTCTTCTTTACTGACGCCCGGAGTAGATTGACTTTTTCCGGAGCAGCAGGACGTCGTCGGCTCGAGTTGGGAGGTTTCCGGAGCAAGGCGCGAGAGCAGAAGAGTTTTGAAGCGTTGAATCAAGTGATATCCGAAGCTTGGGGTCGAGGGCCCTTTATATAGGGCATGGGGGCGCCCGGGACGTCGGGGGCGCCCCCCCCCCCACGTGTCGGTTGATCCGGTGATTTCTCGGTCAGCGTCTGATCCCTTTACCTTCGGGATCAGTTTTGACCGGGGCGCCCAGAGCGCTCGGGGCGCCCGGATTTACCGGGTCAAAGTGTCATTTGCTGGCTTCGAAGGGAGTTGCTTCGGCAGTTGGTGCTGGGGGTGCCCGGGACGCTGGGGGCGCCCGAGACGCTGGGGGCGCCCAGGAGCACGGGGGCGCCCAGGAGTTGAACTGTCGAATCTTGCTTTGCTTTCTTGTGTTTTGTGTTCACCTTGGGGGCGCCCGGGACACTCCGGGCACCCTGGTCAGCTATTGCCTCATTCCTTTGAGGCTCTCTGAGCTGCAGACACACGTTCCTTCGGTCCTGCATCCAGGGTTAGTCCAAAACACAATGAAACAATAAATTGTTAGTTTATACAACCTTAGTTGTCTTGGTTCTGACGTTGGGTCTCCAAAATGGAACCCTAGGTCGAACCGACGCCTACTATTCCCTCGACGGGGAACGCGTCCTCACCTACTCCTCTCGGGAGAGTGTACCTGATGCCAACCGTTCCTCTGGTTGGACTTTTGCCTGACGGTCCATTGCCAGGTCTTGGATGCCGAGCTGTCCTTCGCCCGGTGCCTAGCATTCCTTCGCTAGGGCTTTTCACTCTGGCATTCCTTCGCCAGTGCCTAGCAGTCCTTCGCTAGGGCTTTTTACTCTGGCATTCCTTCGCCAGTGCCTAGCAGTCCTTCGCTAGGGCTTTTTACTCTGCACACTCAAGTGACATGTTAGATAACAAGTAAGACTTAACTCATGAACCCTGTTGCCATTATCAAAACACAGGTTTGACTTTGGTGCTTTCTGCACCAACAGATGATGAGGTGGAGGAGCTCTCATCTTCACTGCTTGAGCTTCATTCATCGTCTGAAGAGTCTGAATCATCTGTGCCATAAGAGCGAAGTGGGAGACTTGCTCTTCTTCTTCCTCTGAGGATGAGGGATTGTCCCAAGTCGCCTTGAGGTTCGTGGCACTCTTCTCCTTTCCCTTTGACTTCTTCTTGTCATTCTTCTTCTTCTCTTCCTTCTTGTCCTCCCTCTTCTTCAACTGGGGGCACTCGTTCTTCATATGTCCCTCTTGGTGACAGTTGTAGCAGATTATCTCTTTGGCCTTACCCTTACCTTTGGCCCCTTTTCTAGCATATGATTTGTTAGAAAAACTTTTAAATGCTTTATGATATTTCCTTACCATAAAGGCCTCTTGGTCACTGTCCATAGAGGCACGTGACTCCTCTGAGTCCGAGGATGATGAGTAGATCTTCTTCTTCTTCTCCTTTCTCCTCTTCTTCTCCTTTTCTGCAACAAAAGCAATACCTTTCTCTTTTGCCGAAATGTTAGCTTGCTCGTGCAGTTCAAATTCACAAAATAGATCGTCTAATTTAACTAACGATAAGTCCCTCGATACCTTGTAAGCATCAACCATAGATGCCCATAGGGTGGTTTTCGGGAAGGCTTGTAAGACATACCTGACGATATCCCGATTTTCGATTTTCTCTCCAATTACATGGAGCTCGTTGATCACTTCCTTTACCCTTCCATGCAGCTGACTGACGGTCTCGTTGCTCTTCATGGAGAGGGATTGCAGTTGGGCCACCAACAAGTCCTTCTTAGCTCTTCTGGACTCGTTTGACGCCTCGTTCAGTTCTACCAACTTGTCCCATAGCTCTTTGGCGCTCTTGAATGGCCCCACCTTGTTCAGTTGCTCCTTCGAGAGCCCGCACTGCAGTGTAGTGGTGGCCTTGGCATTTGACTACACCCTTTTCATCACTTCTTTAGACCATGTTCTCATAGGGGTAGGATCTCCTCTTTCATCGACGGGCACCTCGAAGCCATCTGCAATACTTATCCAAGTTTTTATGTCATTCATAAGATAGTACTGCATTCTACCTTTCCAGTACGCGAAGTCGTTGCCGTCGAAGAATGGTGGTCCTGCGGTGGAGTATCCCTCTTGAAACGCCATTACAAATGTTCTAGTTGATTGTTAGATCTTCCAAAAGGCACCTGCTCTGATACCAACTAAAATATCGATATAGGCGTGCAGAGGTGGGGTGAATGCACTTTCGCGGATCGTTTAATCTCTACATAGATGTTAGCGCAGCGGAAATAATATGCAAAGGAAATAACAATGCTAACAAAAATTCTTTTACTTGGTATCCACCCAGATGGGTGACTAATCCAAGGATCCACGTCGCGAGCACCACTTTTCACTATCGAAAAGTCTCCTTGAGGTGGAGAAACCTTTACAGCAAAAGCTTCCTCTTTACAGATGCAGAATTATGGTGGAGGAAGCAAAAGATCACTCTACAATTGGGCAGCACTTCGTTACTGTACGGAACTGTACAAACACGTGTAACGAGGCCTCCTTTTATAGGTGAAAAGGACAGATTCACAGTCTGTCCAGGCTCGCACCAGTCGACTGCCCCTAGGGCAGTCAACTGGCCTAGCAGTAAATGTTGGCCAACGGCTAGCAAACAGCTAGCCAACGGCTAGTTTTGGGGTATACCAGTCGACTGCCCCAAGGACAGTCGACTGGTCCGAGGCTGCGAACTCTCTGTGGGTTTTGGCAGTCGACTGCCTTTGGGCCAGTCGACTGCCCTGCCTCCCAGCTCAGCTCCAGCCACTCCGAACCTTCTCCTTCGCGTTTGCCTTCAGGTCTGCTCCCTTGGCTCGCCTCTTGAAGTCCTCTTCCTCTGGCTATCGTCCCTCGGATGCGCACACAAGCCTTCCCTTGGCTTGCCTCCATGCCACCCTTCACGTGTGCCCTTTGAAGTCAGCTTCCCGGCTTGCCCTTGGAGCTCTCCTCCCTCGACTCTCGTCCCTCGGATTGGTCCACCAAGTGTGATTTTCCAAGTCCTGCAAACTCAATCACACAAATCAAATACAACATAACACTCTAACTTTAAACCTATTCGCCCACACATCAAAACCATGATCTTCCAATCATTTAAAGGGTCGATTGCCTCAACAAATCATACTTGGACATTCCAATCAAGGCAACTTGATTAGAAACCTGAATTTGATACAAACTTAGTTGAAATTGCTTGAATGATTGTTGATTGAGTTTGAATCCATTTGGATGGATCAAAGTGATTGTTGAACCTATAAGGCCTTTTGATCCTTGTTCAGGGATCAATTTTAGTCATGAGATCATGTCCAAGTTTGATAAACTTCATCAGATCTCGTTGGAAAGATTCAGAAAATCTGAAACTGAATGTTTCGGATCGTATCAGGGAGTATCAGGAACCCTGATCGGTCACCAGACCGATCAGGCATAAGGTTGATCGGTCCCCAGACCGATCTGGCTCCACCCTGTAATGATCAGTCCACAGACCGATCAGAGGGGCATCAGTGACTTTACGAAATTTTGATCAACCTTACTGAGCCAGTCTGGATCGGTCCCCGGGCCGATCTGGCACCCTATGGTGATCGGTCCACAGACCGATCAGGGGGCTCATAGGTCTCTCTCCGAACCCTACTGTTCCTGTCCTGATCGATCAGTCGATCGATCAGGAGCGCGCCTGATCGGTCACCCGACCGATCAGGCCCGGTTCAGTCCGATCAGGCCATCACCTCATCGGTCTGGGCACTATCAGATCGAACGGTGATCCGTTCCATAGGATTAAATTGTGGTTGATGGTGTTAGTGAGAGCCCTAGAGCCAATCATATGATGATTACTTTTTGGACTCATTGTATCATATTCTTGTATATATATTTCTTATATATAAAGGCATTTCTTATGGTTATTGTACTTATGTGTATCAGTGCCAAATAACTTAGTATAATAACGTCCTTGAGTAGAAGGTTCTTATCTATATCAATCGATTACTTGAATCGATAGTGAGATAATATAGAGAACACTACTCTTAATTATTCCTAGTCAAGTATTAACATTCAGGGACAATGTTAATGCATAGAGACTAGCATGTAGGTCAACACGATGACTTGATCTCACAAGTCATGGATATGAGATATCAAGTTGACACATGGGTATGCATTGGAGAATGTATACTGAATGACCCACCATGAGAAAGTATCATGGATCGTTATATGAGTGTCATATACTTTCTCATGTGACTATTAGTATGACTATTAGTCCTTAGACCTGAAGTCACCATAGTTCCCTACATAAGGAGTTATGTACTTTGGTTTCGTCAAACGTCACCCGTAACTGGGTGGACTATAAAGGCGATTACTGGGTATGTAACAAATTATGCGGAGGGATGTGAGTGATGTAGATGGGATCTATCCCTCCTATATGACGGGAGAGATATCATAGTCTTGATAGAGTGAGATCACTAAGTGCATGGCCATGCCCAAATAAGGCAATATGAGATATTGAGCTTATTTGATTATAGTGAGTCTACTTGGAGTTCAAGACACCTAGATTGATTGGAGGATGACACGGTCTATGCCTCATGAAAGATCGATCTAGATATCGAGGATAGAAGGACGTTGTCACATATTGTGATGGTCACAATTATTAGTCACATTGGTGATGTTGGATCTCAACATTCTTGTAACTTGGGTAGCAATGATGTGTTGCTAGATACCGCTCATTGCTTATGTTTCTAAGAGGTTAGAAGCATTGCCAACGTTACAAGAACCTATAGGGTCACACGCAAAGAACAAATAGATGGAGAAAAATGAAGTCAAGTTTGACTTGGCTAAATATGGAAAGTCCATAAAAGGCAAGTTTGACTTGACCCAAACCCAAATCAAGTTTGACTTGACTTGGTTCCACTTCAAGTTAGACTTGACATGGGAGAAGAAATGGAGTCAAGTTTGACTTGACTAAATATGGAAAGTCCATAAAAGGCAAGTTTGACTTGACCCAAATCCACCTCAAGTTAGACTTGACTTAATGCCACATCATTGTGATGAATTGGCATGGTGCCAACCATTGATGATGCTCCACATCATCAAGAGCATTAAGTGTGGATGCCACCTCATCAAGGAAGATTAATGGTCAAGTTTGACTTGACCAAAAGACCACCTCACCTTGAATTGACCAAGTGATGACTTGGCTTGGTTTTTGACTAAGTGTGGATGCCACATCATTTCCAAGGTTGTAACCCCCCCCCCCATTTGAATTTGAATTCAAATGAAGGGAGGTTATGGCCGGCCACTTAATGGCCATTAATGGCCATTAAGTGGCCGGCCACAAGGGGAGAACAAAAGGGTTTTTTTGTTCCATTTTTCATTAAGTGTGTCTTCTCTTCTTCCTCTCCAAGGGTTGGTGATTTCCTCCTTCTTCTTCTCTTGGCCGAAATCT
Organism: Boesenbergia rotunda; assembly: GCA_024364735.1. Classification (NCBI taxonomy): domain Eukaryota; kingdom Viridiplantae; phylum Streptophyta; class Magnoliopsida; order Zingiberales; family Zingiberaceae; genus Boesenbergia; species Boesenbergia rotunda. The sequence goes on from JAGFNQ010002227.1 coordinate 13,587, forward strand.
TGAGTGGTGCTAGCACACCTAAAGGATTTCATCCATCTACTTTTGTTCGCGTGGATACTTCTAGAGGGTTGCTACTTTGCAACCTTGAGATCCGACACCAACCGAGGAGCAAGCGGGATTAAGCGGGGCACGCACCAAAGGTAAAATGGTTATCTTTCTTTAGATCTAGGAGTAGATCGGGTTTTGAAGCATGTAAACGAGCACTCGTATATTTTTGAAATTGTTTTCTTCGCTCGGATCCTAACTTTTGGGGCTTTCGGGGTTTCCGCGACATGAAAAATGATTTTCGCGGCCCGAAAAACCCTATAGATGGACCGATCTACCAACCGATTAACTTCACGAAAAACCTCTCATTGCCAAACCCTAGCGCCGAAACCTCCCACTTGCGCCTCTTCATCCTGAGCGAGAGTGTTCCTGCGTCTCCCTCTTTCTCGTGCGTGCGAGTTCTTGCGAAGGTCTCTACGGGCGTTTCCTTGTTCTCTGCAAGTTCTCTACTTGCTCCAAGTTTTCTGCGTCTCTGTCTTGGGCCGAGAGCTTCTCCTGCGCAAGTTCATCTTCTAGTTTTTGCGATCCTTTCAAACTAACTTCAATGGCACCAAAGTGAGTTTTTGATTTAGTTTCCTTTATGACTCTGTTCATGGATTATATGTATATGAAGCTAATCATGTTTTGGTGTTTGTTCTTGGTTTTGTGTCGTGATCTCTTGATTTGGCCATGACCCTCTTGATCGAATGCTTCACTTTATGATTATCACTCTATGATCAAATCTTGGTTCCTTGATCCAACTGTGTTCTGTTATTCATTGTGTCTTGATCACATTCGCTGATTGGGTTTAACCTTACCTTGATCATATTTGTCTATTCCAATCTTTAGAAAATCTTCTAAGGGTAAGGAACCTATGGTGGAAAGCTCAAAGGGTAAAGGCCCTTCAGTATCTACACCTTCTCCAAGGCCTCCACCACCTCTACATACTCGATTTCAGAGTGTCACTCTTGCGTTAAATTTTGAGTGGCACATTTTCAAACTTATGCCGTGTCGATCGGTGGACCAAACCTTTATTTATGAATATTGTCCTACGGTGAGACAAATCATTGAGTACTATGAGCTCCAACCCATCCTTTTCTTAGAGAGGCCAATCAATTTTGATTTGGTCTCTGAATTCTACAATAACATGATCAGTGGAGAGGGTACGGGGTGGAGGACCCGTGTCGCTGGTGTCGACCTTGATTTTAATCGATCAACTTTTACTGATTTTCTTGGTTGTCGCCGGTCAGACAATGATTTCTTTCTCTACCCTTACCTTCCTAATCCTCTTTCGGTTCCCTTCGATGGAGTCACTCCTGATTCCATCTACGAGTACTTTCTAGGGCATCCCAGGCCAAGGGGTTTCGATGAGCACACAAGTGATTTTTCTACATTTCCTGCTCTTCGTCTTTCCCCTGTTGACTATGTTCTGTTCAAGATCATCACCAATTGTCTTGTACCTACTACTTCGAAACATCTGGATGAGATTCACCCGTCCCACTGCTTGATGCTCTACGGGATGCATCAACAGTTAGATTTTGATCCAGTGGCCTTGATTTATTTCTCCATCATCGTCTACAGTATGCAGTCCGCCCAGATAGTCTACATGCCATTTGGCCATATCATCACTGCTTGGCTTGAGTCAGTGGGTATCGATGTTTCACAGGGCCGTATTGTGCCCATGATTCGACAGGACTGCCACCTGGATCGTCGCATGCTCGCTCAGTCTGGCATTGTTGTTGGGCCACGAGGGCTAAGGTGGAAGGATAGGAGACGTAGAGGGGAGCTACCGAGCGCTGCCCATGATCCGGAGCCGCCAGCTGATGCTGCAGATTATGATGAGTGGGCTCCTGACCTCCACTGGCAGGTTGCGGAGCTAGAGCGGATGCTGCAGCACGAATTGCATATCTCTAAGCTCTGGCGACAGGAGGTCCGCTCAGAATTTCAGTCTTTTGATCGCCGTCTAGATGCTCTATCATCCAACATCTCAGAGGTCAGCTCACTACAGGACAGATGGTATGAGGAGTGATATTATCATACATTTCCGGATGGTGTGTCCCCCAGTGGCACTTCACTAGGGGATATCATATACATTGATGATTTCGACGATGATCCAGTTGACGATTGATTGCTCTATACTCATGTTTGATAATTTCTAACTATTTGGTTGTGTGACTTTTGGGTTGTATGCCCTATGACTTGTCAGTTATGGTCTTATGCCACACGTATCTGGATTTTGATGCATGTGTCTTGCATGACTTGACTTTTCTGAATTTGCCTTACATGTTTTATCCTACTTTTTTATGCTTCTTGTTGATGCTATGATGAGTACTATCTGTATATTTGTTACACTACCATGATTATGCTTATGATGTCATGCTCGTATGATACATATGCCTGTCTTGCCATGCCTGTATCTTTTTGTCATATGTATTCATATGCTTATCAAAAATCAAATTATTGTTGGTTTAGGATACCCCTAGAGTTGAGGGGGAGTATGGTTTAAACTTAACAGCCCTTCTAGACCCCTTTTCAGTGTTCGACAAAGGGAGAGAGTGTTGGTTGGTTAAGTTTAGGATGATCATGTTGTAGGGGGAGGATCAGGATTCCCCTATGATTCTAAATTTGAAAAACTTGATTGAGAATCCCTAAACTTAAAATCGGGTTGTCAAACAACAAAAAGGGGGAGATTGTTGATGCAGTCTGGCCCTGATTGTTGTTTTGGTGTTGACACCGATTTTAGTTTAGGCGGATGATTATTGAATATGATTAAGTCCTAGTCGGGGATCAGGCATGGTATGGAAAATCCTAGCTTGGAGGGCTAGGTGTTGGAAAATCCTAACCTGGAGGGTTAGGTGTTGAAAATCCTAGCTTGGAGGGCTAGGTGTGTGAAAAGTCCTAATTCGGAAGAGGTGGGTGAAAAGTCCTAGCTTGGAGGGCTAGGTGACAAGTCCTAACTTGGAGGGTTAGGTGCAAATTCCCATCTTGGAGAATTAGGTGAAAAAGTCCTGGCTTGGAGGGTCAGGTCCTAGCTTGGAGGGCTAGGAAAGTCCTAATCTGGAAGAGTTGGGTGAAAAGTCCTAGCTTGGAGGGCTAGGTGAAAAGTCCTAACTTGGAGGGTTAGGTGCAAATTCCCAACTTGAAGGATTAGATGAAAAATCCTTAGCTTGGAGGGCTAAGGTGGATGAAACCCTAGCTTGGAGGGCTAGGTTGGAGCCCCTGGATCAGTCTGGTGACCGATCAGGGAGTTGGCACGGTACTCCTTCGTGGATCAGTCTGGTGACCGATCCAGCGATGACTGATCGGTCTGGTGACCGATCAGGGAGTATGCGTTTCACCCACTGCTTGGCTCCTGATCGGTCTGGTGACCGATCAGGGAGTAAACAGTGAGGTTGAGTTCCCTTGCTGATCTGCTCCTGCTCGGTCTAGTGACCGATCAGGATCACTGTGCAGATCGTTCTGGAGAATGATCCAGCATCGTAGGTTCCTCTCTATGATCGATCAGGATGGAGCCTGATCGGTCTAGACCCAGCTTGATCGGTCTGGTGACCGATCAGAAGGTTTCCTTATCGGTCCGGTGATCGATCAGGAGGTCTGGACTGCGAAGCTTAGAAATCGCCCGATAAAGGGGTGGATCGGTCGGGTGATCGATCCACAACCTAGGATCGGTCTGGTGATCGATCCAGAAGAGCCCAAAGAAATCGCGATTTCTAATCAAGCGTTGGGGACCGATCAGTACGGAGCGTGATCGGTTTGGACCCAGCCTAATCGGTCTGGTGACCGATCAGGAGGCTCTCTGATCGGTCGGGTGACCGATCACCTTAATTCAAATTGCATTGTCAGACGCTCTGATCGCGCCTGACCGTATCCGATTCTCTGTTGCTTACATCGGATACTTGATTTACTGTGTGATATGCTGCTCTAACACTCTGATTAAGCTGCAGGTGACAGGGGAGGATTCAAACACTCAAGGAGAAGTCAATGGAGGCTTTCCTTGGAGCAGGTTTGTCCGTTTTCCATCTCAGGTTGCAACGGCCGGAGCTGCAGACTGGAGCTACTGACTGGAGCTTGGCTGAGGGGAGCTCAGGAAGTCCAGGAAGGGCTCAGTGGTAGCTGGCGTTGGCAGGGAAGCAGTTGGAGGCTGCAGGAGATGTTGTCACCTGGTGCTGAGTGGAGAAACAAAAGGGTGGAAGAAGGGTTCGTTGAAGCAGAGGTTGTGTTCTAGTCTTTGCGAACTAAGTTCTTGCTGCGCCTGTGTGTTCTCCACATCTAGCTTGTTCATACTGAAGCTTTCATCACCTTGAGCAAGCTACTGCAATCGAGAAGCAATCATCCATTACTTGAGCGCTTGAAGGAGAGAACAAGAGGCTTGAAGTCCGACAGCGGGAAGACACGAGGAAGGGTTTCTTGCGTGAGATCGCCGCTCGGTGGAGCTCAGGAAAGCTTGTTGTGTTCTTGTCTTTGCTAAGTGTGTAACGCCCGCCGTTAATCCCTTAGGGATTCGGCGGCGCTACTTTAACTTTCGTACATTACAACTACACACATGCATTCATATTATTTTTTTAGCAATCTAATCTATGCATGGGCATATGTATCATTAAAGCATGCAAGGTTCATGTAGCGGAAGCATAATTATTATTATTATTTTTTTATTTAATCTAGCATGGACATCAAGTATTCATCTTCAAACATAGCATGTATATAAAAAGAGAATAACATGTGTTTAACATGACAAGTTCCAAAACTTGAAGCAACTAAGAGCAAGATCCTTTTTATCCACCAGCACTATCACACACACACTTGCCCTTCTCCCGCAGCCTCCATAGTTTAGCGTCCTTTATCTGTAGCATAAGGGAAAACACTAAACGATAAGCAATAGCTTAGTAAGACCCTGTCCTACTCACAAAATCGGATATCATGAAAAGGTAATAGAATATATCACATTCAAGCATGGTAAACATTTAAGCATGTTAAACATCTAAGCATGTTAACTTCATAGGAAGGTTCTTTTGAAAACATATAAACATAATACTTGAACATAGCATAATCATTAGGGCCCGGCTTGTACTTCATGTTTTGCACGCGCCCCTAAATAGGAACAAGGTAGCTAATCCCGAACTACTAGGGTTTACTAGGCCTTCTCAAAAGTCCTTCAGCCTAGTATCATAATCATTTGACTCGCTTTAAGAGTCTATAGTACAAGCCATTACAAAATAAAATAGTTATCATGTTCTTCATTTTCATAAAGTATGCTCTTAGTCCCAACCTTCTAGGGAAGCATTCTTTAGGCCCTAAGCCTTCTTCGTTCATGCCTTAAAGGGCTCATTCTTATGCATATGTATGCATTCATAATTATGATAATTAGCCTAGTATAAAGCATGCATTTCATGGGAGCAACCAAGGCTAGGGTCCAAGAGTTCTCTCTTGGCCGAAAGTTGTAATTTGGCTAGCATGCATTCCAATCAACATATCAAGAATCACACAAGCATGTCATATCCTGTTGGGACCGGGTGCATGTCGACAAGGATACGAGTTCGTAAAATTCAAAATTTTTACGTGCAGCGGAAGAATTTGCATAAAATAATTTTCAAAATTATTTTAACTTCGTATCTAGCATGCAACCTTATGGTGTGTTGACATAATCATAAAATAAAACTTTACGGAAAAGTAAACTAATTTACTTTTGTACCTTTCGTAACTCGAAGAAAAGGGACGAGATCCAACCGTAGCGTCCCTTGGAAGCTTCGCCTCTATTCGCGTCCACGCCGAGTTCTCTTCGGGATGACTTTGCAAAATCACGAGTTTTGTGCCGACGAGAACTACTAGATTCTCTATAGGCACAACTTGAAAGATCAAGAGAGGAAAGATAGGAAACTAACCAAGAAGAAAACGGAATCGAATTCCGAGGAAAGAGGAGTCGCTATCCGCTTCTTCTTCTTCATGTTCGGGTTCTCCTTCTTCTTGAAGCTCACGGCCTCCTCGAAGAAGTCCTTTGTGCGCCGGCCCTAATCCTCTAGGGTGGGCGCCGGCCCTAGGCAAGAGAGGGAGAGGGAGAGGAGAAGAGATTAAGAGAGAGAGGGAGAGCTCTATCATAAGTTGAGTTAGGAATAAGGACTAGCCTTTGGTTCCTTTATATAGTAGCAACTCCTTTGCTAACTCTCCCTCTAAACCGAATTAACGGAATTAACGGAATTAGTTATAAGAAATTTATCTTATAAATTTTCTTATTAATTATTCCGTTTAAACCGAGTCTTTATTATAAACCAATTTATAATAAAACAAATTAATTATCATAAGAAAATTTATCCTATAAATTCTCTTATGAATTTTATTATAACTAACTTTATAATAAAACTAATTAATTATCATAAGAAATTTATCCTATAAATTCTTATGAATTATTCCGTTTAAACCAAGTTTTATTATAACTAATTTATAATAAAATAAATTCCTCTTCTCTTTAAATTATAGAATAAAATTTTATAAGAAATTTATAATCTTTCTTATTATGGAAAAATCAATTCATAATTAATTTTATAAAATTAAAATAAACCCAATTCATGGATTATTTTAATCTTCCATAAAAGACTAAATTTTTATAAATTTATTTATATAAATTTCTTTATACAAATTTATTTATCCATAATTTATAAAATAAATCGTGCTGGATTTATCTTATTAATTAAACCAAAATTAATTGGTTTTCTCCTCTTATTGTGGCCGGCCACCAAAGGGGTTTTGGCACCCTCTTTGGCCCGCCAAAACCAACCCGAACCGCCGCGAATCAAACTCATTTAATTCGCCCGAAAAGACTTCAAAAGACTTAGCCATTTTTAGCTTCTATTGCGCCTCTGACTAACTCAAATTTGACTTATTTCTCTTGATCGAAAAATCCAATTTTCAACTCGTTTTAAATCCCTCGGATTACTCGTAGTGCGTGTGACTAAATAGGCTTTCGATTTATGTTGGCCGTCTATAATTAACTAATTATAGAACGATCATGAGTGGCACCTAGTAGTACATCATGATCCCCAATTAATCGAAAGATCAACGGTTTGACCTCAGAAGAAATTATTCTGAAACCCTTCAGCAGCTCTAATGAATCGTGCCCCATTCCCTTCACCACCTTATACCCACTTGGTTCAGGACACGGTCAATGGTGTCAGTCCCCACTAGGCTGACTACGTCACGCCTAGCCCAAGTAATGTCTTACTCGTCCTTTGGATTTCTAATTACTCTCATGTATTTTAGAGACTCTCGCTCTAAACATGATATGCTCTGGCCAGAGGCTTTGAGTAACAATCCGACGATAGGCCTGGGTATACATCTCCTCGCAAGGAGTGGTGAATCCTTTGTAGGTTGTTCAAACATCTTCGGGCACTTCGGCTTATACCCGATCATCCTGGGTCCACACCTCCTTGGAGATGCTTGCTTAAGATGTCAAAGTATAAGACTCTATGACCAAGATGACTTGAACACCGCAAGTCAAAGGAACATCGCACTTAAGTCGCAGTAAGATCTTCATTGACATATCTACATGTTGATTCCCATATGAAGTCTTACAGCTAGTCACTCCAATGAACTAGTTCCCTTAACTAGCATCCATGTTTATCTCTGGACATCCCAATGTCACCAGCCAGTGAGAATCAGCTGAATAGAGAATAACTCATGCTAGTCTCAACAGAACTGATAATGTCCGTATTTATCAATCATCGACTAGGGATATTTCCAACACTTCACATTTACACATTTAGAGATAATCACTAGTTGTGATCCCATCACAAATTCTCTTATGCTGTGAACTGTATGGCGGACATTCAGTAGATGAGTTTAAGATCTCAATCAAATACACAAACATGTATACTCAAATAGTGAATTATCATTTATTAAAATAAATGTTTACAATCATAAGGCGATTGCCTTAGGACACTTCTCTCATATCACTAACAAACTCCCACTTGACCTAATTCCAATCGCTACGGTATCCAATACCACAGGCTCTAACATGACCCTCAAACTTGCTTTGAGGCAAGGCCTTAGTTAAAGGATCCGTTATATTCCTTTCAGTGGGAACTCTATCAATTTGTATGTCATTCCTACTTATCATCTCTCTGATCAGATGATAGCGGCGAAGCACGTGTTTGGATCGCTGATGAGACCTTGGTTCCTTTGCTTGTGCAATAGCTCCATTATTGTCGCAGTAAACCGGCACTGTATCATCAATGGTTGGAACCACGCCAAGTTCCGAGACGAACTTCTTGATCCAGACTGCTTCCTTTGCTGCTTCCGAAGCTGCGATATATTCCGCTTCCGTGGTGGAATCCGCTACGGTGTCTTGTTTGGAACTTTTCCAACTCACTGCGCCTCCATTCAAAGTAAATACGTATCCAGACCGTGATTTGGAGTCATCCTTATCTGTCTGGAAACTGGCATCTGTATACCCACGTATTACCATATCTCCTTCTCCATATATTAGGAACACATCCTTAGTTCTTCTTAAGTACTTAAGGATTGTTTTAACAGCCGCCCAGTGATCCATTCCTGGATCCGACTGGTATCCGCTTGTGACGCTCAAAGCATACGATACATCAGGCCTAGTACATAACATAGCATACATGATAGATCCTATCGCGGATGCATAGGGAATCTTATTCATGCAAATCCTCTCGTCTTCTGTGCGCGGACACATAGACTTTGAAAGGTTGATCCCATGCCTAATGGGAAGGTAACCTTTCTTGGATTCCGACATGCTAAACCTTTTTAGCACTCGGTCTATATATGTAGACTGCGAAAGACCAAGCAACCGTTTTGATCTATCTCTATAGATTCTAATCCCAAGGATATAGGTTGCTTCTCCTAGGTCTTTCATGGAGAAAGTTTTGGATAAGCAAATTTTAACTGTCTGTAAGACTGAAATATCATTTCCTATAAGTAAGATGTCATCGACATATAATACTAGGAATACGACTGCACTCCCACTAACCTTCTTGTACACACAGGGTTCGTCAGGATTTTGTGAGAAATCAAACTTTTTGATTGTCTCATCAAAACGGATGTTCCAGCTCCTAGATGCTTGCTTCAGTCCATATATGGATCGTCGAAGCTTGCATACCTTGGTTTTATCAACCGATGTGAAGCCTTCAGGCTGTATCATGTATACGTCCTCAAGCAGGTTTCCGTTAAGGAAAGCTGTTTTCACATCCATTTGCCATATCTCATAATCATAATGAGCTGCTATGGCTAGGAGCATCCGAATGGATTTAAGCATAGCTACTGGCGAATAGGTTTCATCATAATCAATTCCTTGTTTCTAACGATATCCTTTTTGCCATTAATCTAGCCTTAAAAGTAACAACATTACCTTCCATGTCGGTTTTCTTCTTGAAAACCCACTTGCACCCTATGGGCTTAATCCCTTCAGGTGGGTTAACCCTTGATTTTCGTACATGGAATCCATTTCCGACTTCATGGCTTCAAGCCATTTGTCCCTTTCTGAACTTTTAGAACATCTTCATAACTGATAGGTTCGTCATCGCCAATGAGCAACATGTCGTTCGATTCACTTACGAGAAATCCGTATCTCTCTGGAATGTTGCGTGTCCTATCAGACCTACGAAGAGGTGGTGTAGTTTTAGGTTCAACTGATAGCTCATCATTATGAATTATCGGTTGTGGGCCTAGACTCGGTGTCTCTATAATATCTATTGGAGTTTCTTGAACTTCATCAAGTTCAATGTCACTCCCACTGTTTTCTTGTAAAAGAAATTCTTTTTCTAGAAATACAGCATGCCTTGAAACAAACACCTTTTGTTCCAAGGGATGATAGAATTGGTAACCCTTCGTTTCCTTAGGGTATCCAATAAATAGACATTTATCAGACTTAGCATCCAATTTGTCTGATACAACCCACTTCACGTAAGCAGGACAACCCCATATCTTAAGGTGAGTTAAGTGAGGTTTCTTACTATTCCAAATCTCATATGGAGTAGTAGAGACTACCTTGGTCGGGACTCTGTTTAATAAATAAACAGCTGTCTTAAGTGCATAACCCCAAAAGGATTTTGGAAGAGTTGCATGATTCATCATCGACCTAACCATGTCCATCAAGGTTCGGTTTCGCCTCTCAGATATACCATTATGCTGTGGTGTATATGGCGGAGTCCATTGGGATAATATCCCATTGTCCCTTAGATAATCTTGAAACTCTTGACTTAAGTATTCACCACCCCGATCGGATCGAAGTATTTTAATACTTTTGCCAAGCTGTTTCTCTACTTCATTTCTGAACTCTTTGAATTTCTCAAAGGCTTCAGATTTGTGTTTCATCAAGAACACATACCCGAATCGTGAGTGATCATCGATAAAGGTGATGAAGTAGCTATAGCCTCCTTGTGCAAGAGTTGACATTGGTCCACATACATCAGTATGTATTAGACCAAGCAATTCTCCCACTGGATTACCTTTTCCGATAAAGGGTAATTTGGTCATCTTGCCTTTTAAGCATGATTCGCATGTATCAAATGAATCGGGTTCAAATGATTCCAAAATTCCACATCGGTGCAATTCGGTCATGCATTTCTTACTTACATGGCCAAGACGGCAATGCCAAGTGTAGGAGTCTATTCGATTATCTATTCGAGCACGTTTGTTGCTAACTTCGATATTGAAAACGTCACTGGATAAATCTAATGTGTAGATGCCATTGCACAAAGTTCCATATCCATAAAGAACGCCATTTAAAGTTATGTAACACAATTGTTACTAAAAGTCAAATGATAATCTTTTTCATTCAAACATGAAATAGATACAATGTTCNGAATGCCTACAAAGTATCCAAGGATTTATCCATTGTTAAGTTAGATGATTTTTTGTGAAATGGAATTGCATGAAATGGCTAACAAAGGCCCCAAGGAGAAGGGGATTGCCTTAGTTGCAGGGGACCGATCCAACAAGAAGAAAGAAGGAGAAGGAGGTCTCTTCATCTTCATCCTCTTCCGAATCCGAGTCCGATTCCGAGGAAGATGGCAGCGGCTCCTCATCCTCCGAGATGGCAAACTTTGTGAGAAGGATGATGAGAAGGGGTCAACGCTTCAAGAGTAGAGGTAACTCTAGTGAAGCTAAACTTGATAAGACTAATGCTCTTGCTTTGAGTGTGGTAGGAAAGGGCATTTCAAGAATGAATGCCAAAACTAAAGAAGAAGGAGGAGAAATCCAAAAAGAAAGAAGAAAAATTCAAGAAGAAGAAGAAGGCCTTGAAGGCCACTGGGATGAGTCATCCTCAAGCTCATCCGATGAAGAGAAGGAGGAGAAGAGCATAAGACATGTGGCACTCATGACATTGGGAGATCAAGAGAGCAGTGATGAATCATCCAATTCCTCAAACACGGCTTCATCATCTTCAGATGATGAAGAGGTAAATTCTCCCCGAACTTGAAAAGTGTTATAGAGCAATTGCATGTTTAACTAGTATGCTTAAGAAGTCAAAAAATAAGGTTAAAGCATTGCAATTAGAAATTGATCAATTGAAATTATCTAGGGATGATAACATTGATGATTTGCATGTTGAATTGTTAGAGGATGAGATTAAGTCTTTGAAACTTGAGGTGAAATTTGAAATCCTCTAAGGTTGAGGATGTAAATGGTTTGCATGATGAGTTGCTAGTAGAAGAAAACCAATCATTAAAGAGTGAAGTTGAGAGACTCAAGAATATTCTTGAGAAGTTCTCAACTAGCTCTAAAACTCTAGACATGATCTTGAATGCCCAAAGGGCAGTCTACAATAGGACCGGTATTGGTTACCGTCCCAAAGAACCCTCATTCGTGTCATTGATGTCTAGGACTGATATGAGACAATCTAGGACACCCAAGGGTTAAAAGAAAGTGGTCAAGGCATGGGTGCCTAAGTCTTGTTTAGTTGATACTTTAGGTCCCAAGGTTTGGGTACCTAAAACTTCTATTTTTCGAATTTGTAGGTTATGATTGAGGGGGAGCATCTATCAACTTGGTTCGTTGATAGTGGGTGTTCCAAACACATGACCGGGATAGATCATTGTTTACCAACACTTCACAAGAAAAGTAGAGGTAATGTTTCATTTGGTAACAATGGTAGCCTTAAGGTCATAGGAATATGAGACATTCAAATATCCGAATGTCTTAGAATTTCAAATGTCCTTCTAGTCAAGGGAATGAAATTTAATCTCCTAAGTGTCAGTCAATTATGTGACATGGGTTACACAATTGATTTTCAGCCAAGTCAATGTCTAGTTAGACGACATGACACTTTGGACACGGTACTAGTAGGAACAAGAGTAGACAATATCTATCAAGTTTCTTTTAAAAGTGCTACTAATGTTTCTGCTAAGTGTTTCATGTCAAAAGAAGAAGAGTCCACCCTTTGGCACCGGAGGCTAGCACATGTGAACATGAAGAACATCCGGAAGTTGGCCAACAAGGGGTTAGTTCGTGGCTTACCAAGCATCAAGTACGAAAAAAACAAACATTGTGATGCATGTCAAATGGGTAAGCAAACAAAATCTGCATATAAAGGTAAAAGCGTTGTAAGTACTTCTACTGCATTAGATTTACTTCACATGGATCTATTTGATTGTAGTACTATCATATCATTGAATGGAAGTAGATATTGCTTTGTGATCATTGATGATTTCACTAGATATACATGGACTTACTTTTTAAAATATAAGGATCAAACCTTAGATATTTTCATTTCTTTTTGTAGGAGGGTAGAAAATGAAAAATCATTAACAATTAAGACAATTAGAAGTGATCATGGAGGTGAATTTCAAAATTAGAGATTTTTAAAATTTTGTCAGGATAGAGGATATAGACATGAGTTCTCTACTCCTAGAACACCACAACAAAATGGTGTTGTAGAGAGGAAGAACCGTGTTCTACAAGAGGCTGCACGAAGCATGCTTAATGAGTACTCACTCCCGAGTTACTTATGGGCCGAAGCTGTAAATACAGCTTGCTATGTGCAAAACCGGGTCCTCATTCATAGGGTTTTAGGAAAGACTCCCCATGAGCTTTGGTTTGGGAAATCACCTACAGTTAAACACTTTCGGGTGTTTGGTTGTAAGGTGTTCATCCTAAACACCAAGGACCACCTTGGAAGTTCACAGCAAAGGCTGATGAAGGGATACTAGTCGGGTACTCCCTCGTTAGCAAAGCCTATCGAGTCTACAATAAGAAGTCTAGACTGGTTGAGGAGTCTTCTGATGTTGTATTTGAAGAAATTCCAAAAGTCAATGGTCAACCAGAAGATGAAGTCCAATTCGAACTTAGGAGACTAAGTTTGAATGAAAGTCTAAATGTTGTTGATGGTGATGAATCTGATGACGGTGAGCCTAGACAATCCATAGATCAGCCGGATCCTGAGGCTGAACTTGTGTCTAGTGAGCCCATTCACGAAGCACCACCAACACCAAGGCAAACAAGATTAGCCTCTAGTCATCCCCAAGACTAAATTGTTGGAGACATCCATCATGGGGTTAGAACTAGATCATTCTTCCGGAATGAGGCTAATGAAGTTGCCCTAATTTCCTAAATTGAACCTAGAAAAATTGATGAAGAATTAAATGATCCCGATTGGATTATCGCAATGCAAGATGAACTAGGTCAATTCGAAAGGAGTCAAGTTTGGGACTTAGTCCCTAGACCTAAGAAAACCACCATCATTGGAACCAAATGGGTCTTCAAGAACAAATTGAACCATAAGGGAGAAATCATTAGAAACAAGACATGCTTAGTAGCCAAGGGCTATAGTCAAGTTGAAGGCCTTGATTATGATGAGACCGATGCTCCCGTGGCACGATTAGAGTCCATCCGATTTATGCTTGCATTTGCAGCACATCGTGGCTTCAAATTATACCAAATGGATATCAAATCGGCCTTTCTAAATGGTCTAATAAGAGAAGAGGTCTACGTCGAACAACCACCGGGGTTTGAGAATTCTGAATTTTCAAACCACGTGTTCAAGCTCAAAAAGGCACTTTATGGCCTTAAACAAGTACCCCGGGCTTGGTATGAGCGGTTGTCGACATTCCTAATTGAGAAGGGCTTCGTTAGAGGCCAAATAGACCCTACACTATTTCTACGAAGAGATGGTGACAATATTTTTGTAGCCCAAGTATATGTCGATGACATAATTTGTGGCTCAAATAATAAGGGTTATTTAAATGAGTTCATTGGACACATGGAGAGTGAATTTGAAATGAGTCTAGTGGGAGAGTTGACTTTCTTCCTTGGACTTGAAATCAAGCAAACTCGCGATGGTATCCATGTGCACCAATCAAAGTATAGATAAGAAATGCTTCGAAAATTTAACATGAGTGATTCAAAAGAGGTAACCACTCCCATGGCTACAAACACAAGATTAGACAATGATGAGAGTGGTAAACCCGTTGATTTAACTCAATATCGAAGCATGATAGTTAGTTTGCTATACCTCACAGCTAATCGACCAGATATCCTATTTGCTGTGGGTATGTGCGCTAGGTATCAAGTGTGTGCCAAGGAATCTCATTTGATCGTTGTTAAGCGAATTTTGAGATATCTCAAAGGCACAGTTAGAGTCGGTCTATGGTACCCCCGTACCGAATCATTTGATTTAATCGGCTATACGGATTCCGACTACGCTGGATGTAAGTTGGACCAGAAGAGCACAAGTGGGGGTTGCCAATTCTTAGGCTCGTCCTTAGTGAGTTGGTCAAGTCGGAAGCAACATTGTGTTGCTCTTATTGGATCGAGAAAACCGATAGAGGGGGGGTGAATATCGGAAATCGTTCGGAATTTCATAAAGAGCAATTGCACAGCGGAAGTAAAATAAACACAACACAGAGACACAGTCGATTTTACTTGGTTCGGAGCCTATGTCGACTCCTACTCCAAGGCCCACGGTCGTTGACCGTTTACTTTGGGCAATTCTATATGAAGCGCAATAATAGTTACAGAATTTGGTTACAAAGTAAGTGCACGAAAATAATAATAAAGAATTGCACTCTTCGTTACCGACGTCCGGAGTGTATTGACTTTTTCGGGGCAGCGGGACGTCGTCGGCTCGAGTTGGAGTGTTTCCGGAGCAAGGCACGAGCGTAGAAGAGCTTTGAGGCGTTGAAAGAATTGATGATTGGAAGCCTTGGTCGAGGGTCCTTTATATAGGGCCTGGGGGCGCCCGGGACGTCGGGGGCGCCCCCCACGTGGCCTTTGATCCGCAAAGGTCTTGGTCAGCATCTATCCTCTGGATCCGCTTTGACCGGGGCACCCGGAGCACTCGGGGCACCCGGATTGACCGGGTCAAGCGTTATCTGCTTGGCTTCGATGGCTTCTGGTTCGAGGCCTGCGCATGGGGGCGCCCGGGACGCTGGGGGCGCCCGGGAGCAGCGGGGGCGCCCGGGAGCACGGGGGCGCCCCACCCAGCAGCTGTTCGAACTCTTTTTTCTTTGACTTATTTTGTATGCACCTTGGGGGCGCCCGGGACACTCCGGGCGCCCTACTCAGCCATTGCCTCTCTCCTTTGAGGCTTTCTGAGCTGCAGACACACGTTCCTTCGGTCCTGCATCCAGGGTTAGTCCAAAACACAATGCAACAATAAAATATTTATTTATACAGCCTTAACTGTCTTGGTTCTGACTTTGGTCTCCAAAATGGAGCCCTAGGTCGAACCGACGCCTACTGTTCCCTCGACGGGGAACGCGTCCTTACCTACTCCTCTTGGGAGAGTTTACCTGATGCCAACCACTCCTTTGGTTGGACTTTTGCCTGACGGTCCTTTGTCAGGTCTTGGATACTGGCAGTCCTTCGCCAGTTGCCTAGCAGTCCTTCGCTAGGGCTTGGATACTGGCTGTCCTTCGCCAGTTGCCTAGCAGTCCTTCACTAGGGCTTTGCTACTGGCAGTCCTTCGCCAGTTGCCTAGCAGTCCTTCGCTAGGGCTTTGCTACTGGCAGTCCTTCGCCAGTTGCCTAGCAGTCCTTCGCTAGGACTTTGCTACTGGCAGTCGTTCGCCAGTTGCCTAGCAGTCCTTCGCTAGGACTTTATCTGCACACTCAGTGAACAATGTTAGATAACAAATAAACTTAACTTTGAATCCTTTGCCAATATCAAAACCAGGTTTGATATGGTGCTTCCTGCACCAACAATCTCCCCCTTTTTGATTATGGCAACACAATTCAAAGTTAAGTAAAAAAAACTTTATAACTGTTAAGAACATAATGTAAAAATGAAGTATAGCAATTTTACACAATTCAGTGTTAAGTAAAAACTTTATAACATTTACTAACACAAGGTAAGAGTTAAAAAAAACACTTTTATTTCTCATAAAAAACCTTTATTTCTTATACTCCCCCTAAAACCCTGAGTACTTGTGTTATAATACTTAACTTTGACCTTTCCTCCCCCTTTGACATATATAAAAAACAGACATGGGCGAACAAGGTTTCTAGTAGAGAGTTTTGAGTTTTACCAAAATAATTTTAAGTAATGGATTTCACAATTTTCCAAAA
The DNA here is from genome assembly GCA_024364735.1 of Boesenbergia rotunda. Lineage (NCBI taxonomy): Eukaryota > Viridiplantae > Streptophyta > Magnoliopsida > Zingiberales > Zingiberaceae > Boesenbergia > Boesenbergia rotunda. Next base: position 30,128 of record JAGFNQ010002227.1, read on the forward strand.
ACATAGCTGTCAAGAAAAACTTTCAGTAATGGATTTCATAATTTTAAAAAAAATGATGTTCAAAGTAATGGATGTTTTGAAAATGCATGAAGCTTCCCCCTTAATGTGATAACTCTTCTACTTATATTTTAGAAAAAGCTTGCAAAAACTTGTAACATAGTTTTCAACAGTAACTTACTTAGCCAACATTTTGAAAACAAGTTTTCCTTAAAAAGTTTCAACTTTTGCACTCATAGAGAAATTTCCTTGGAACATATTTTGTGTATTAACAACCATTTTTATTAGGAAAACCTTTAAATAGAAAAGTTTTTGCTGAAACATAGATTTGTTTGCTAAGAAAACCTTACTTAGAAACATTTGTCAAAAATTTTCAAAGGTTTTGCTCAGACAAACTTTGTTTACTAAGGAAAATTTTACTTAGAAATATTTTCAAAATAACTGCACTTAGTGCTTTAGAGGTTTTGAAAGATGCTTAGACCAATTTTAAAGCACTTAAGAATACTTAGTGAAAATAAGATAAAATTTGAAATTTTCTCTCTCCTGGCCATATATCAATAAGGAACTTTTTGGAAGAAGATTTAAGGAAAAAATTATGTGGATCAGAGCTTATGAGTTTTGAAAATATAAAAATACTTAGATAATTTTGAAAGCACACAGATTAAATTGCACAAAAAAAGACTCCGGTTTGAAGGATATTGTGCAATTTTGAAAAAGAATTTTGTATTTTTAGCCAAGTCTTTAGAAAATTCACGTACTTAGAACACTATTGCCTTGGAAAAGTATTAGAACTTTTTAAAACATTATATTTTGAGATATTATGCAAATTTTGGAAAATATAAGTACTTTTGAAAAGTATGCATGTAAGTACTTTTAAACATAATATTTTAAAAGAGTTTAATGTTATTTTGAGATCATGATACTTTACTTGGTTTCTTTTCCAGTCTGACACAATCCTAGGGAACCTTGTTGACTACAAGGATATTTTCCTAAGTGTCCTGGAAATTTTTCAACCCAAGTAAAGATTATTTCAAAAGATATTTTAAACAAAACATTTTAAAATAATATTTTTTTGTAAGACAAATGTTTTCGACACAATTTTGAAAATATAGTGTATGAAAACATATTATTTAGAAATGTTTAATAACTCTTTTAATTTGACCTCCCCCTAAACTTGATACAGTCCTTGGAAGCTTGTTGACCATAAGTATTCTTCCTCTGAGTTCTTAGGGTTCAGTTCATATCAAAAGAATTATTTAATAATTTCAAAGATAAATGCCAAGGAAAATACTTGTTAGAAATAATTTCTTTTGGTTTAGACTCCCCCTAAATTTGACACATCCTAGGAGTCCTTGTAGATCATTAAGTAAACCTTCCTTTGTGTCTTTAGGGTTTACTAAAATCAAAAGAGTAGTTTTGAATACTAGCAGGGTAATATAATTTTTAGTAAATTCAATTTGAGCAGAAACCCTGTTTTCGAAAAACATTTTGAAATAATAATGGTTTTTGTAAAGCATAATTTTAAAAAAATATAGTGATTATTGGAAAACATAGTATTTTTAAACTTCTTCTTTTAATTTGATCTCCCCTTAGATTTGACACAGTTTGGCTTTTATCTAAGTTCCTTAAGGGATTTCAGTGTTGAGCAAGTTTGACTATGTTGACTAGGGTTCACTAGGGTTGACTGTTTTGATCAAGTTTGACCAAAACAAGCCCTAGATTATATTTAAAACAAGTCTATTAAGATATTTAACATGAAATTTAAAAAAATGTTAGAATTGAAAGAGTAGAGTACCGTAAACCGAAAAAAAAGATAATTTTGAATAACTTTTGAAAACATTTTTTTTATTTATAAAGATAGCGAATTATGCTTATAAGTCCTAGATGTCTCACCCAGTTCTACGTGACCAGGCATGTTAACCTTATGGGTTTTGTGAGACAAATATTTTAACTTTGAAAATAAATGATTGACAATAATTGAATTTTGAGAATGATTAATGTTGAATTTGAGAAAAATTAATTGAATTATTTTGAATTCGATTAAATTGATTAAGATTTAATAGAATTTAATTGAATTTAATTAAGATTTAATTGAATTGATTTAATTAAGATTTAATTGAATTGATTTAATTAACATTTAATTTAATTAAGATTTAATTGAATTGATTTAATTAAGATTGAATTGATTTAATTAACATTTAATTTAATTAAGATTTAATTGAATTGATTTAATTAAGATTTAATTTAATTGATTTAATTAAGATTTAATTGATTTGATTTAATTGAAATTAATTGATTTGAATTTGGTTGGGTTGGAATCAACTTTTAGGTCCTAAGCATCTCACCCATTTCTAAGTGACAAAACAGGATATCCTTAACTGTTTTGTGAGATGCATTAATTTTATCTTTGTTTTTATGTTAGCACTATGATTTAATTGAAGCTTGTGTTAGATTCGAGTTTAACAAATAATAATTTAAAAGTGAGTTTCGATAATTGGCTTCCAGGTCTTGGCGAGGCACAGAGGCCTTCTTTGGCCGTAGTCTTATTGGATCAACAACCCTTTCCTAGACAAAGCCTTTTAAAGAAAGATCATTTTCAAATTATTGTTTGAGACACTCTGGTCTAACTAACTTAGGATTCGGAGAGATAGCTTCGGCTAGTTCCACTGGACTAAAAAGACCAAATAAGGTACTCCTTACCCTACTTGATTCCTTAGTCAGGCTTCCCTAACGTACTATCATCAAACCTTGTCCTAATACTAGGTTGTTCAAGTTTCAATTAATCAGGTTAGTCCTTAAACTAACCAATCCTAATTTTAAGCAAAAAAAAATAAAAATAAAATAAAATAAACAACATACAATTAAAGCAAACAAAAATTGATCTAAGTTACATCATAATCGAAATAAAACTCTGGTTTATTACAATCAGCATGGTTGTAAATTAAATTTTCTGACATATTAAACTTAACTAATTTGTATGGATTAATTACGTTCTCTGAGGTAACTATTAGATTTTTGAATATTGTAAATTTACCTCTTGATTCCCGGTTGGGAATCTCCCCCTTGATGCTTGTCGTATTTCCTTTTTGTGTCTTTAGCATCTTGTAGTGATCACAAGCTGATCGGACGAGTTTGGTTCGATGTCCTCCATTGTCTTCCGGGTTTGAGTCGAACTCGGGTACAGGTTGAATCTTCTTCTTTGGTGGTTCTCTTGGAGCTTTCCCTGTACTAGAAATTATACCTTCCTCGACCATTATAGTATCTGTTTGATTATCTAATTGTAATTCAAAAAAGGATTCGAGATTGGTTACCATTTTTGTCTCAATCAATTCGTCTTCTGACTCTAGCTTGAGTTGGCAGTCAGGTGCTAACTCTTCTAAGATCTCAATTTCGGAGCTCTCTTCGTGTAGATTGGTTAGTTTCTCTCAAATTTCTCTGGCACATCTGAATGGACCTACTAGTTCGAGTTGCTCCTTTATTAGGCCACATTGTAGGATTGCAGTTGCCCTTGCATCGGTCTCTATTTGGTTGAGGGTTCGTTCATCCAGTTTATCCCACTCGATTGATAACTCGTCTTTTACGGGAAAAGAGAATCCCGTTTGGATGATCCGCCATATGTCCATGTGGGCCTTCAGAAGGGACTCCATTAGACTTTTCCAGGAGTTGAAGTTTTTGCCGGAGAAAAGTGGTGGACGGACACTGTTCCATTCTTGATTGGCCATTTAAAACGATAGATCTTGCACACAAAAAGAAAAAATAGAAATGTACCAAGACTTGGTCTTGGATTAGTAGTGCGGGAGAGAGAAAAATATCCAAAAAAAATACTGCACGAGTTTCGAGGCAGAATAATAAAATATTAAGAAAAAGTTTTGACTAATTTTTGAAAATGGTGGCTTTATCAATTTTGATTAATGATGAAAAGGTAAGACTTTAATGTTGGGAGATAATTTGCTCAACTTAATGTCGCACAATTTTCGAGAAAAATAATATTAAAATAATAATAAAAAAGTTTTATGACAAAATTTCAAAAATTGATTATTTTATCAATTTTGACATATGGTGAAAAAATGAGAATTCAAATTTGAAAAAGGCGTAAGAATATTTTAAATTCACCCACAGATATTATTTATTTTTAAAATAAAAGGCGGAAAAGATGTAGTGGTGTTGATTAAAAAAAAAAGAAATAAGATAAAAAAATTTCGTAAATCCAAAAAACTTTCAAACTGGTGGTTGCAACAAGTTTGAACTACCCCGCTCTGATACCACTTGTTGGATCGAGAAAACCGATAGAGGGGGGGTGAATATCGGAAATCGTTCGGAATTTCGTAAAGAGCAATTGCACAGCGGAAGTAAAATAAACACAACACAGAGACACAGTCGATTTTACTTGGTTCGGAGCCTGTGTCGACTCCTACTCCAAGGCCCACGGTCGTTGACCGTTTACTTTGGACAATTCTATATGAAGCGCAATAATAGTTACAGAATTTGGTTACAAAGTAAGTGCACGAAAATAATAATAAAGAATTGCACTCTTCGTTACCGACGTCCGGAGTGTATTGACTTTTTCGGGGCAGCGGGACGTCGTCGACTCGAGTTGGAGTGTTTCCGGAGCAAGGCACGAGCGTAGAAGAGCTTTGAGGCGTTGAAAGAATTGATGATTGGAAGCCTTGGTCGAGGGTCCTTTATATAGGGCCTGGGGGTGCCCGGGACGTCGGGGGCGCCCCCCACGTGGCCTTTGATCCGCAAAGGTCTCGGTCAGCGTCTATCCTCTAGATCCGCTTTGACCGGGGCGCCCGGAGCACTCGGGGCACCCGGATTGACCGGGTCAAGCGTTATCTGCTTGGCTTCGATGGCTTCTGGTTCGAGGCCTGCGCATGGGGGCGCCCGGGACGCTGGGGGCGCCCGGGAGCAGCGAGGGCGCCCGGGAGCACGGGGGCGCCCCGCCCAGCAGCTGTTCGAACTCTTTTTTCTTTGACTTGTTTTGTATGCACCTTGGGGGTGCCCGGGACACTCCGAGCGCCCTACTCAGCCATTGCCTCTCTCCTTTGAGGCTTTCTGAGCTGCAGACACACGTTCCTTCGGTCCTGCATCCAAGGTTAGTCCAAAACACAATGCAACAATAAAATATTTATTTATACAGCCTTAGCTGTATTGGTTCTGACTTTGGTCTCCAAAATGGAGCCCTAGGTCGAACCGATGCCTACTGTTCCCTCGACGGGGAACGCGTCCTTACCTACTCCTCTCGGGAGAGTTTACCTGATGCCAATCGCTCCTTTGGTTGGACTTTTGCCTGATGGTCCTTTGTCAGGTCTTGGATACTGGCAGTCCTTCGCCAGTTGCCTAGCAGTCCTTTGCTAGAGCTTGGATACTGGCTGTCCTTCGCTAGTTGCCTAGCAGTCCTTCGCTAGGGCTTTGCTACTGGCAGTCCTTCGCCAGTTGCCTAGCAGTCCTTCGCTAGGGCTTTGCTACTGGCAGTCCTTCGCCAGTTGCCTAGCAGTCCTTCGCTAGGGCTTTGCTACTGGCAGTCCTTCGCCAGTTCCCTAGCAGTCCTTCGCTAGGACTTTGCTACTGGCAGTCGTTCGCCAGTTGCCTAGCAGTCCTTCGCTAGGACTTTATCTGCACACTCAGTGAACAATGTTAGATAACAAATAAACTTAACTTTGAATCCTTTGCCAATATCAAAACCAGGTTCGATATGGTGCTTCCTGCACCAACAGCTCTCTCCACGACCGAGACAGAATACATCGCCATGGGAGAGAGCGTATCGCAATTGTTGTGGATGATACATACTTTAGAGGACTATGGATTGAGTTACAAGGGTGTGCAAGTGTTATGTGATAACATTAGCACAATTAACCTAACCAAGAATCCAGTCCATCATTCTAGGACTAAACATATTGAAGTGCGTCACCACTTCATTAGAGATGATGTGGCTAGGGGAGACATTGTATTCTCACATGTAGAGTCGAAATCAAACCTAGTTGATATTTTCACTAAACCACTCCCCGAAAATGAATTTAGTTTCCTAAGACGGGAGTTAGGAATGTGTCACGCTTCATAATTTTTCCTAAATGCATACAAAACCTTTCATGATTATTTCGAATTGTTGGGAAACAATTGAGTAACTTTGGGGACATCTCACACAAACTATAAGGTTTACCAAAACATTTTTGCTTGCTAGAAATGGGGTGAGATGTTAGGATCAACTAAATTTCTCAAAATGTCAATACATCCCTTGAGAAATTAAGTTGACAAGATAATAATCACTTCGGTGACCAAGTATGGGGAAAACCAATGCATAACATATGTGTATTTGGCTCCATGATCATACTTGGACATTCCAATCAAGGAAACTTGATTAGAACCTTGGATTTGACACAAATTGTTTGAATGATTGTTGTTTGAGTTTGACTCCACTTTGGTGGAGTAAAGTGACTTGTTCAAACCCGAAGGACCTTTGATCCTTGATTGGGGATCAATTATAGACGAAGGATGGCTTCCAAGATCGATATCCTTCACCAAATCCCTTTGGAAATCATGTAACAATCTGAAACTGAAAGTTTCAGATCGTATCTGAAAGTTTTAGGAACCCTGATCGGTCACCGGACCGATCAGGAGTAGAGCTGATCGGTCACCGGACCGATCAGGAGTAGAGCTGATCGGTCCCCGGACCGATCTGGCTCCATCCTGTAACGATCGGTCCACAGACCGATCAGAGGGGCAGCAGAGACTCTACGAAATCTTGACCAAACTTACTGAGCTAGCCTGGATCGGTCCCCAGACCGATCTGGCACCCTATGGTGATCAGTCCACAGACCGATCAGGGGGCTCATAGGTTTCCCTCCCAACCCTACTGTTCGTGTCCTGATCGATCAGCCGACCGATCAGGAGAGCGCCTGATCGGTCACCCGACCGATCAGGCCCAGGTCAATTCGATCAGGCTAAAGCCTGATCGGTCTGGGCGCTATCAGATCGAACGGTGATCCGTTCAAACGCATTAAAGTCTGGTTGGTGCATCGATCCACCAACCGATTAATTCCTCGAAACCTTTTATTGCCGAACCCTAGCGCCGAAACCTCCCACCTACACGACCTTCACTTCGTGCGAGAGCTTCCCCAGTGCCTTCGTCTTCCTCTCGTGAGTGTGCGTGTGCGGTTCTAAGAGGGTTCTTCCGAGCTCTGTCTTCTTCCTGCGACGTTCTCTCTTGCTGAGGGGCTTTGCGATCTCTCTTGCACCGAAGGTTTCTCCTGCGCAAGCCTTTCTTCCTTTCAGATTTCAAGAACCTCACCAATGGCACCTAAGTAAGTTTTTGTCTCAGTTTTCCCTTCAAATCAGTTCATAGATTATGCTTTAACGCTAACCATGTTTGTGTTGTGTCGTGATCTTCTTGTGTTGGCCGTGACCTTTCTTTCCATACTTCACCAGATGATAATGTTCAAATCTATCTTTCACCTCATTATTGTCCTTCTTTTTGATCTAATGCCTACCTTGTGATTACTCTGTGTATGATCAACTCTTGAATTTTTTATTCAACCTATGTTTGTGTCAACATTGCCCAATTGATTCAAACTATCTGTTATGACCAATTCAATTCTTTAGAAAATCTTCCAAGGGCAAGGAAGCTGTTGAGGCCAGTTCGAGGGGGAAAACCCCTTCTTCATCTGCACCTTCCAGAAGGCCACAGCCTTCTTCAAGCTCCCAGTTTCCAAATGCGGCCTATGAACAGGCATTTCAATCGAGGACCTTCAAATTACTATCCTGTCGATCCATTGATATCCCTTTTCTGACTGAACATTATCCGTCGGTCATGGAGATAGTTATGTTTTACAACCTGGGTTTCCTTCTTTCCTTGGAACGGACCATCAATTACGACCTAGTCTCAGAGTTCTATAATAATCTTCAGCAGGGACCTCAAGGAGGCTTCGAGTTCACCACTCGAGTCGCCAAGAGGAACCTTAATTTTTCTTACGAGATCTTGGCAGAGTATTTGGGTGGTCGACGATCACCGAATCTGTATTCAATCTACCATGAGCTTCCTCATCCTTTATTGGCACCTTTCTCAGATGTTACCCCCGACTCCATCTATCAGCATTTCTTTGGTCATCCTCGCCCCGTCGGGCTTGATGAGTTGGGTCCTGATTTTCCTACTTTTGCAACCCTACGACTTGCTCCAGTTGACTACATCCTTTTCAAGATAATCACAAATTGCATCTTGCCCATCACCTTAAAGCCTTTGACCGAGATCCGACCCTACCATTGCCTTATGCTCTACGGCATGCACCGCCGGATGAACTTCGATATCATGGAGAGCATCTTCCAGTCTATCCTATCCTATCGAGAGCCGAGCCGTCGCACGGTCTACATGCCATTTGGTCATGTCATCACTGATTGGCTTATGTCAGTTGGTGTTGATGTCACCAAAGGCAGGATCGTGCCCATGGTCAAATAGGATTGTCAGCTCGGTCGCCGAGCTTTTGCGAAATCTGGCATTATTATTCGTGAGCGCGATGGGGCCTTGGTTTGGAAGGATGGGAGAAGACTCGGTGACTTACCTGGCGGAGCACCACATTTTCAGGCACCACCCGAGGCTGTTGCACCTCATGAGGCTCCTGCTGCTGACGTTGAGTACGACTATGAGCCTGACCCAGATCTACGATGGCAGATCTCCGAGCTGGATCGGATCCTCCAGGAGGATATTCATTTGAGGGAGCTCCATCGAGAGGAGGCCCGCTCGGATTTCCGTTCCTTTGATCGCCGATTGACCGGTGTAGAGTCTACTGTCTCTGGGGTCCAGGCATTGCAGCAGACTTGGTACGCAGAGTGGCGCTGCCATACATTTCCAGGGGATGCTCCTTCAGGCAGTGCTGCACCAGGGTCTGCTGATGCCACGATGGATGATCTCATGCGCGATGACGACCCCCCCCCCCCCCCCGTTGACGGTTGAGTTTGGATGTCCGTTGCCTCTCCTGGTGATCAGTGTATTTGACTGTTTAGTTGTGTGACTTTTGGGCTGTATGCCCCAATGACTTATCTGTTGTGGCCTTGTGCTACACGTATTTTAACTGTGATGCATGTGTCTTGCATCTTGATATTTGGCTGGATGTTTTATGACTTGACTTTTATGAATTTGCCTTGCATGTCTATGTTACTTGTGTATGCTTATTGTTGATGCTATGTTGTACTATCTGTATATTTGATACATAGCTATGTTAATGCTTATGCTGCCATGCTCATATGATACATATGCTTATTTTGCCATTCCTATATCTGTTTGTCATATGTATTCATATGTCTATCAAAATTCAATCAAATCTTTGTTGTTTTGGGATACCCCTAGGGTTGAGGGGGAGTATGGTTTAAACTTAACAGCCCTTCTAGACCCCTTTTCGGTGTTCAAAAAAGGGGGAGAATGTTGGTTGGTTAAGTTTAGGATGATTATATTGTAGGGGGAGGATCTTGATTCCCCTATGATTCTGGAAGTTGAGAAATTGATTGAGAATCCCTAAACTTAAAATCGGATTGTCAAACAACAAAAAGGGGGAGATTGTTGATGCAGTCTGACCCTGATTATTGTTTTGGTGTTGACATCGATTTTAGTTTAGGTTGATTATGATGATTATGATTAAGTCCTGGTCGGGGATCAGGCATGGTATGGAAAATCCTAGCTTGGAGGGCTAGGTGTTGGAAAATCCTAACCTGGAGGGTTAGGTGTTGAAAATCCTAGCTTGGAGGGCTAGGTGTGTGAAAAGTCCTAATTCGGAAGAGGTGGGTGAAAAGTCCTAGCTTGGAGGGCTAGGTGAAAAGTCCTAACTTGGAGGGTTAGGTGCAAATTCCCATCTTAGAGAGTTAGGTGAAAAAGTCCTGGCTTGGAGGGTCAGGTCCTAGCTTGGAGGGCTAGGTTTGGAAAAGTCCTAATCCGGAAGAGTTGGGTGAAAAGTCCTAGCTTGGAGGGCTAGGTGAAAAGTCCTAACTTGGAGGGTTAGGTGCAAATTCCCAACTTGGAGGGTTAGGTGAAAAATCCTTAGCTTGGAGGGCTAAGGTGGATGAAACCCTAGCTTGGAGGGCTAGGTTGGAGCCCCTGGATCGGTCTGGTGATCGATCAGGGAGTTGGCACGGTGCTCCTTCGTGGATCGGTCTGGTGACCGATCCAGCGACGACTGATCGGTCTGGTGACTGATCAGGGAGTACGCGTTTCACCCATTGCTTTGCTCCTGATCGGTCTAGTGACCGATCAGGGAGTAAACAGTGAGGTTGAGTTCCCTTGCTGAACTACTCCTGATCGGTCTGGTGACCGATCAGGATCACTGTGCAGATCATTCTGGAGAACGATCCAACATCGCAGGTTCCTCTCTATGATCGATCAGGACGGAGCCTGATCGGTCTGGACCCAGCCTGATCGGTCTGGTGACCGATCAGGAGGTTTCCTGATCGGTCCGGTGATCGATCAGGAGGTCTGGACTGCGAAGCTCAGAAATCGCCCGATAAAGGGGTGGATCGGTCGGGTGATCGATCCACAACCTGGGATCGGTCTGGTGATCGATCCAGAAGAGCCCAAAGAAATCGCGATTTCTAATCAAGCGTTGGGGACCGATCAGGACGGAGCCTGATCGGTCTGGACCCAGCCTGATCGGTCTGGTGACCGATCAGGAGGCTCTCCGATCGGTCCGGTGACCGATCACCTTAATTCAAATTGCACTGTCAGACGCTCTGATCGCGCCTGACCGTATCCGATTCTCTGCTGCTTACATCTGATACTTGATTTACTATGTGATATGCTGCTCTAACACTCTGATTAAGCTGCAGGTGACAGGGGAGGATTCAAACACTCAAGGAGAAGTCAATGGAGGCTTTCCTTGAAGCAGGTTTGTCCGTTTTCCATCTCAGGATGCAACGGTTGGAGCTGCAGACTGGAGCTGCCGATTGGAGCTTGGCTGAGGGGAGCTCAGGAAGTCCAAGGAGGGCTCAGTGGTAGCTGGCGTTGGCAGGGAAGCAGCTGGAGGCTGCAGGAGATGCTGTCACCTGGTGCTGAGTGGAGAAACAAAAGGGCGGAAGAAGGCTTCGTTGAAGCAGAGTTCGAGAGTTCGAGAGTTCTAGAGTTCGCGAACTGAGTTCTTGCTGCGCCTTTGCGTTCTCCACATCTTGCTTGCGTGTTCTAAATTTCCATCATCTTGTGCAAGCAACTACAATCTGAAGAAGCAACCATTCATTACTTGAGCACTTGAAGAAGGGAACAAGAAGCTCCGAGTCCAACAGCGAGAAGACACGAGGAGAGGGCTCTTGCGTGAGATCGTCGCTGGGTGGAGCTCTGAGGGAGCTTGCTGTGTTCTTGTCTTTGCTAGTGCTGAGTAAGATCTTTCTTGTTGTTTCATTGTGCTTAAACATACATCTGTGATTGAAACGCTGTGGAGAGGTTTCTCCACCGAGAAGGAGATTGTCTTCTATCCGGTGTTAACCGGGGCTTGATCTGCCGACGATCAAGGGATCGCCCACCTTAAGGGCACGCCAAGGAGTAAGGGTAAGTTATCCCCGAACCTTGTAAACCCTCCTTGTTAGCGATCTTGCTAGCTGTGTTGTTTCGTTTGTGTTTTCTATTTTTCTGCATACTCTGTTCTTGCAACTTCCGCTGTGCTACTAACAACTCTGAGTGCAGAAATTCGATTAGTGTCCAAGGTCAAAGTGATTGGCTATATTCACCCCCCCTCTCTAGCCATCCGGGTTCCAACACTTTTTTCATAAAATATTCTAAAAGGTACTAAGTACTTGAAAGAATTTGAAAAGATAAGATTTACTTTATTAATTTGAACTTCCCTAAATCTGACACAATCCTGGGAATCTTGTTGACCACAAGAAAATTCCAATGTGTCTTAGGGAATTTCCAATCAAAATTAAGTATTTTCAATATGTATTTTGAATTTTTTATGAATAATAAATTTCTTGATTTGGTTTCCTTCCCAATCTGACACAATCATAGGAAGCCTTGTTAACTACAAGAAAAAATTTTCTATGTGTCTTGGAGATTTTTCCAAACTCAAGTAATTTTTCAAGGATTATCAACGATGTTCAAAAAGATGAAAAAGTTTCAAAACATGTTTTGGAAAATGATAATATTGAATTTTCAAAAATAGAGTGTTTTTGAAATGATAGTGATATTTTTTTTTGAAAGTATAGTATTTTTAAAACATTTAATAGTTCTTTTAATTCGAACTCCCCCTAAACATGATACAGTCCTAGGAAGTATATTGACCACAAGTTGATCTTCCTCTAAGTTTTAGGATTTGATTCAAACAAAAATAATTACATGAAAATTTATCTTTAGAGAAAGAAGTACACAAGTTTCTTTTGATCGGGACTCCCCTAAGTCTGACACAATCATAGGAATCCATGTAGATCATAAGAGGAACTTCCTATGTGCCTTTAGAGTTTATCCAAATCATAAGACACTTAAGTATTTTTGAAAAAAGATAATCAAAAAGTGAAGAAGTACTTTTAGCCATGGGTTAGTCCCCCTAAGCCTGCTAAGCATTTTTTTCAGAAATCGAAAATTCTCTCATTTGATGCCATGGGTTAGTATTGCTGTGGGTAATCATTTTGATGGTATCAAAGGGGGAGAATGAGTGGTTTAAGTTAGGTTTGTAACTTAAATTTGGTTGATTGGTTTGGTTTATGGAAATTGAAAATGGAGAAGGCATAGGTTAAGGGGGAGGTTATCTCTTGTTTTCTTACTATGTCTTATTTTCAATTACTGTTGTTGGCTGGTATTTACTCCCTAACTTAAACATATTATCACACATCAAAAAGGGGGAGATTGTTGAGGTAATCGAGCCAAGGATGATCGGGAAGATCATGATTTTGATGTGTGTGTATCAATATGTTTAAAGTTAGGGTGTTATCTTGTTATTTGATATGTGTGATTGAGTTTGCAGGACTTGGAGAATCACACATGGAGGACATATTCGAGGGACGAGAGCTGAGGGAGGAGGACTCCAAGGGCAAGCCAGGAAGTGGACATTAAAGGGCACACGTGAAGGGTGGCATGGAGGCAAGCCAATGGAAGGCTTGTGTGCGCATCCGAGGGACGATAGCCGATGGAAGAAGACTTCAAGGGGCAAGCTAAGGGAGTATACATGAAGGCACACGTGAAGGAGAGTGTTCGGAGTGAAAGTGAGTGATTGTAGAAGATGGACGGTCGACTGGTAGAAAGACATTCGACTGCCAACGCAAACAGAAACTCACAGAAGGTTTCAGACCTGAGACCAGTCGACTGCTCCAGGAGCAGCCGTTGGCTAGCAGTCGACTGCTCCAGGGGCAATCGACTGGTGTCGGGTTGGACAACTCATGGAATTGTCCTTTACTCTTATTTAAAGGGGACTTTTAGGCACGAGGAAGGTACGATTTTTTACTATACCAAAGTGCTGCTATTGCCCAAAGTGATCAGTTCTTCCTCTAACTTTCATTTCAATCTTGTAAAGAGGAAGAAGATAACCTTATAAAGGTTTTCTCTACCTTGAAGAGGCTTTTCATAGTGAAGGTGGTGTACTCGTGTGGATCCTTGGATTAGTTACCTTTCGGGTGGATATCAAGTAAATTCCTCTTGTTAGCATTGAATCTCTATTTTCATTATATTTCTTGTATTGTGCTAACCATCTTGTAGAGAAAAATCGAGAAAAAGTGATATTCACCCCCTCTAGCAAGCGTCACGATCTAACATACTTGACTATTTTACCAGAGTTTGTTGGTAGAGAGATTAGTAGATTACTTATTGATTGGTCCAGTGTACTTGGTCTTGGAGTAAGAGTAGTCGAAGGTTCTAAACCAAGTAAAATTGAACCGTGTCGACTTGTGTTTCTCGTCTATGTTTTTCCCTGTGCACTCAAAGTTTTATAAATATGAAAAGGACGTTAATTTTAAAACACAAGTGATTTATCCCCTTCCATGTATATTCGATCCTACATGTAGGAGTCAAAGTCTAAACCGAACCTAAGCCTGAACCTAATTGCCAAATTAGGCCGGTGTAAGTAAAAAATCTAAAATAAACCCAAGCCTGAACCTAATCCACACTCCTCATTCGTGCGGAATAATTGTTAGGTGGGTTGGTGTGGGATTAAGACCTCGGAATAAATTTTAAAGAGAACTAAAAAAATAATAATAATTAACCGAGAGTGATATCCAGCTGTGGCAGGTGATGAATAAGCAGATCCCTTAGATCAACAGATCGCAACGCTGCCTGTTTCTTGATTCGATTTTGTTTCTGTGTTTATGTAAGGGATCCTCGCGCATTGAGACTTTGCGATAGGGCAGAGTAGGAGAGCGGTGAAGAGGAGGAAACCATGAAGGTGATCGACAAGATCCGGGGAGCAGCTAACGGCGATGGGAGGACTGTTTTCTCCTTCGAGTTCTTTCCGCCCAAGACGGAGGAGGGCGTGGAGAACCTCTTCGACCGCATGGACCGTATGGTCGCCCACAACCCCTCTTTCTGCGATATCACCTGGGGCGCCGGCGGTTCCACTGCCGACCTCACCCTCGACATCTCCAACCGGATGCAGAATATGGTACGCTTTCCTTAGATTTACTCTCTGGGTCTTCTTCTACCGAGCGACAATGTTTTTTTCTGGGTATATATCAGTAAGCTTCTGATGGATCTCTATCCTATTCTGCTAGAAAGTAATGTATCCTGTTAACATAGATCTGCTGAATTATGATATTGATCTTGAATCTGCATTATCTGATTGGTGGATTGTATTTTATTGTCACCTTTTAATTGTTCTTCCCATCGTTACTGATTATGGCTGAAATATCTCTTTTTGTTAGATAAACCCTATGAGCTTTAGGTCCGAGTAGGAATGATGTGGTCGGTGTATTAATTTAGTCGTTTGTGCAATAATTCAAGTACGACCCAGTGTTTTGCTCGGTGTATTGCATGCGTCTTATGTAGCTTCTCTTTTGTGCCTATTTCTACTGCTGTTTATTGCTAATTTGACATTTTTTTGCTAGAATGTTGAGTCCCTAGAATATAGTTTGGAATGTTTGTTGTCGGGGGCTTCCACGTTTGCGTATGATAATAATTGAGATCAAATAAGCCACATAGATAAGTAGAAGAAGAGGAGTTTCTTTATTACTAAAATTAACGAAGTTGTGAGAATTTGACCTATGTTCTTGAATACACCAGCGGGCGATTTGTAGTCATTACAAAAAGTGCGCTCTTATTTGATTCCATTGATTTTTTCGTGCAGATCTGTGTAGAAACGATGATGCATTTGACTTGTACCAATATGCCGGTGGAAAAGATTGATCATGCTCTGGATACCATCAAGTCCAATGGAATTCAAAATGTTTTGGCACTCAGAGGGGATCCTCCTCATGGTCAGGATAAGTTTGTTCAGGTGGCTGGTGGATTTGCATGTGCCCTTGATCTGGTATAATCCTATTTACCTGTTAAGTGTTTGATAATTTGGAAGTTCAGCAGATTTATGAAGATATTTAGTTTTTTTTGAGAAACACCATAGGGTTACCTTCTTCAAAATCTTGTTCGATTTAGTCTCATTTGCTTCTCAACTTGTTTTTATTTGTGGTGCATCTCATTACTTGTTCTTTGGTAAGTAGGATATAGTTTCTCTGATGATGTTTGACAATTCATACACACCTACCACAATTGGCTTACAGGTGCAACACATTAGGGCTAAGTATGGGGACTATTTTGGCATCACAGTTGCTGGTTACCCAGGTTAGTGTGGTCACAATATGCTATCATGATAGTGCTCCACGTGGCTTGTAAGTTGTTTTTAAAATATAAATTTTTTCATTGTAGAGGCACATCCTGATATGATACAAGATGGGATTGCTACAGAAGAAGCTTATAACAGTGATCTTACTTATTTAAAGAGAAAGGTTCCTCCTTCCTTATTGTTCTTATTTTCTTCAAGTTGTTTTGTCTTAAAGTTTAATTATGTAATATTTCATGCTTCTGTTTTTCTTGATTTACTTTTTCCTACTAGTTTGTTTTCTTCTGTGTTATTACCATATTTGTTCATTACATGGAGCAAGTCGACAATCTAGTTTATGAGCATATGGTATTCTTAGGAATGTAAGATGGATCTTTATGCCACATAAATTCTATTGCTACAAAGAGATTTGCTGCATAAGCCTAAAACAAGTTTGCTGCGTATGCATAATTATGTGAAATGGTGTTTAATACAGATATGACTTATTCATATTAATACAATTTTTAACATACATATAGTCTCCTACTTATGTCTGCCTCATTGCAGTTTGCTTTGTCTCAGTGATTATATCAACTTCATACAAGAGAGAATACAAGAGTGTCGATTGCAGTGCATAGTAGATATTATTAGTAAAAATGTAAAATTCCATCACTTGGTGCCTATTACATCTTATGCTTTGACAATTGATTATTTGCTTTAGTCATTGCTGCAATTATTTTTAAATTTGAATTTTTATTATGTTCTCATTCTATCCTTTGAACAGGTGGATGCTGGTGCTGACCTCATTATCACTCAACTATTTTATGACACTGATATTTTCTGAAGTTTGTTAATGATTGTCGTCAAATTGGAATAACTTGTCCAATTGTACCTGGTATTATGCCAATCAACAATTATAAGGGCTTCTTGAGAATGACTGGTTTTTGCAAAACTAAAGTAAGTTGTTTTAATTCCTATTTGTCTCTCTTAAGGTTCAGATCTTGATATATCCATTATCCATTAATACGAGTAAGTTGCTCAATTAAGGTGCAGACCCCTTGCTTAATGTGATATATTGTCTCAACTATTGATGGTATAAATTATTATTTGCCGACTCATTCTAGAGAAGTTAATTTCTTTTTCAAAGTTCATGGTATATAATAAAGAAAAATTCTAAATAGGCCCCTTGTTCTTCTAGAGAATATGTTTTTGTTTACCTTTTGCAAAGCAGTGCAAAAAAATCATATTTCAATATCCAGAATCTAGATATAAAATCTGTGCAGAATGTCTATTTTTCATAATTGGGCATGTATTGCTCTACAGATCCCAGATGAGATCACAGATGCCTTGGAACCTATCAAGGACAATGAAGAGGCAGTCAGAGCATATGGAATTCACTTAGGGACTGAAATGTGCAAGAAGATTTTAGCTAATGGAATCAACACATTGCATCTCTACACACTAAACATGGAAAAATCTGCATTAGCCATTATAATGGTTGCTATTTTTTTTTTCTAGTGCCATGATTAAAGTTGTTTTATTTACTAGCTCACTAACAAAACTTGCATTTTCAGAATCTTGGATTAATAGAAGAGTCAAAAGTTCTACGGTCCTTACCTTGGAGACGTCCAACAAATGTTTTTCGTGTCCAAGAAGACGTCCGACCTATTTTTTGGTATGATTTGTCTTCTACTTGTTGATATGTAAATTTCATGATTAACAGAATTTCTGTATTTGGTCTTTGAAAAAACTCTACTTATATTGTTTTTTTTTCAATTTCACTAGGGCAAATCGTCCAAAAAGTTACATTTCAAGGACCGTTGGATGGGACCAGTATCCGCATGGGAGGTGGGGCTATTCTAATAACCCATCGTATGGAGCTTTGACTGATTACCAGGTAATTTCTATGTTTCCTCTCTTATTGCCTTAATCATGTATGATTGACCTTGTTTCAAAATATTGACTAATATTTTCTTCCTTTTATCTAAGGGTGCTAAAATAACAATTTCCTCTTAGTTGACTAGTATTTTTTTTCCTTCTGTTTTCCTCTTGGATTCCAAGATGAACAGAAATTAGTTAAGGATAGTGACACCTTTTGCATTATTGTCAAAACTTATTTCCTCTCACTGTAATTTTGTAATAAAGTTAAACTAATAGAATAACGGTCTCATACCATGTTCCAAAGGTCGTAGAGTTCTAGTAACCAAGGTCATATGTTGCATGATGAAGATTTGGATATCCTACTTGATGCAACATAAACTTGTTCACAAGTTTAAACAATTTCTAGATCTACTTCATATTTCAATCAATAATAACAGCCAAATCTTTATCCTACTAAGTGAGATTGACTATATGAATCCTCCTACACCGTTGAGTTTTATCCCTCACTATATCCTTGTATATATTTAAATGAATTTTATTCTATTTTATCGTTGCTAACCAAGTCTTCTTTGGTCTCCTTTCTCAATTAATAAGCGTATTTGTCATGATCGCATATCTTCTAATTGAGGCATTTATGTTGGATCTCTTATCCACAATCGAGTTAACGGAGAGATAGGGAATACTTATCTCTCAAGATGGCTTGAGCTGATTATCTCAAATTGTTGGCCTGGCTGATTAGGCCGATCGCTAACTTCGTCCGAGCTCTTTCGGGACTTCGTTGGTGGTTGCACGAGCCAGCATGGAAGATGATCGTCGCCCGAGCCTGAGTGGGACAACTCAATAGTGGACTTCCTAAGTGTGAGAGGGAAGTCACCAAGTGTTGAGTTGGTCAATGATGCATTGCTGAGCTGATGTAGAGCTAGGACACTAAGTCCCCTCGAGAACCGAGTCGAGAGGTAGCTGAGTTAGTTAGCGGGAAGTAGAAGCCCAAGCACCAGAGGACTTCCAGAGTGGGATCCAATGTTGAGTCAGGAAAGTTAAACTGGTGTTGAGTTGCCGAGTGGGTAGTCGCGGGAAAGTCGATGCCAAGTCGATTGAATTGCCGAGTGAGGAGTCGGTGAAGCAGAGTGCTCGGGACGAATGCTCAGTGCTCGGGAACAAGCTTGGAGCCAAGGTAGCTAGGATCTAGAGTTACTTGTGGGATCGCATGATCCTATGAACCTACCCCTTGCTAGCGATCTCGATCCTAGCTCCAACATGCCATTGCCGCTGTACGGTGAGATCGCCGGGCAAGATTGTGGGATCGTAGGATCACGGCGATTCCAGCGATCTGGACGATCCCAGAGAGCAGTGATTAATTGTAAAGCAACTTGCAAGGGTTATTTGAAAACCCTAAATTTCTCGCCGCCCCATCGCTCTCACGACTTCTCTCGGCCATTGTCGCCGCTAGCTTGTTGCCGCCGCCAGCCCGTTTGTTCGTTGCCGCCCTTCGCTGCTCTCCACTGCTTGTCGTTGCTCTCCACTGCCCACCGCCGCAAGCAGTCGCTCGTTGTTGCTCGCCAGTCGTTGCGTCGCTCGCTGCCGTTGCCCTCGCACGTTTTCAACTTTTCTTTCTATTTTTCCTAGTGTTATAAAAAAGTGCTAGGCCTAGGCGGAACTGAGCAAATCGATTAGCTGATGGATTGATAGTGGTCAATTGATCGGCTAATCGATTTGGTAAGTTTCTGTTTCTCGCAAAAACTCATGCCAATCGATTGATAGTGTTCAATCGATCGACCAATCGATTCTGAAGCTGCTGCATAATTTGATTTTTTGCCGTCAATCAATTGATCAATCGATTATGGTTCAAATATGAGATTATATTAGTTTGGTTGTCTTCTTTAATGTTTTTAGTTTATATGATATCAAAAACTTGTAGACTTATTGCACTTTATGCTATGATTTATGGATTATGAGTGTATGACTCATGGTTCTTGGACTATTTGCATTTTAAATTGAAGTTAAGTATGTTAGTTGTGGCTATTTTGACTTATTTATGTCATGTTATATGAAACATATGTGTGTATGTTAGTTCTGGTAGGATCTTATGATCCGTGTTACGATCCCACGTTTTACGATTTTGCATCTCTCGTCCGATCCCAAGTAAGATCTCGATCGTAGTTACCTTGCTCGGAGCCCAAGTCCTAGTGGGTTGCATGAGGAGGTCGCTCAAGTCCAACTTACGATGTTGAGTCCTATAACGAGGCAGTCTCCTTAAAATATATTCGTCCCCTCTGTGATGCTAAGAGGTCACTCTGGAAGTCTTTTTCCCATGATAAAACGGTGAAACCCTGAATACAACCTAGCATAGGTTGTTGTAGCGAACTGAATATATACTTGAACACTATCACCATGACAGAAAAGAAGAAGAAACGTGGTGATTAGGTGGATCTCTCTTCTCTTTTGTATTTTCTTGCTCATATTCTACTTAAGATCATAACGCTTCCCTATATAGGAATTCCTTGAGCTACATGCAACGACATGTGTAGCTCTTAAGCGTGCAAGGGCATGTGTCACACTCTTGCCTGAGCCATGCGAGCTTAACATGCAAATGAGCATTGTGGCAAACACTGGCTAATCCACGTGGGCACCTCGACTATGGTCCGTCGCGTACAGTAGCGTTCATACAAGAATAAGTTGGGTTAGTGCAATTCGGACCTTGATTCACATCCCTCCTGCACTCTATACTAGCCTTAATCCCACTCAACTTTTAATGTGGGTTCCATTCATATTTTTCCAACAATTTATTGGTCGCTTAAGTACATGTGTATACCATTTTAAACGAGTTTTTCGAAGTTTTACTTCAATAGGTGTAACCTCATTTTTTTCCCAATATTCTCATTTCTTATTCTGTCCATCCTCATATGTCCACACATCCATTTTAATATTCTTATCTCTGCTTTTTATATATGTGCTTGATTCATAACTCAACAAACATATCTAGTTGATATTTTGTAAATTTTTTTTTTAAGCGCTAGAGGTATCTTAGTATCATAAAGTATACCTGATGCCCTTCTTCATTTGAACCATCCTACTTGTATTCTATGTAAAACATCGCTATCAGCTCCTCCATCCTTTTGTAAAATCAATCCATACTCAAATCTTTTAGTTATAGATAACTCGTTATCTCTTATCCTAATCTTTTGGCTACCACATCTAATACTATTAAACTTAAATTTTATATATTTGATCTCTCTTTATTAAGTCCAAAGTCTTTTACTTCTAAAGTTTAGTATTTACTTCTTCATGTGTCTAATGACCAAAATAATGTTATCCACAAACAACATGCATCATGATAACGCATTTTTGATGCGTCAAGTGAGTTCATTCATTCCTAGTGTAAAATTTTTTGACTTAGATCTAATTCATGGTGAAACTCTAAACAACGTGACTAAATCCATTTTTTAAAAATTGAAAATTTTTTATATTTTGTCTGAATTGTAATTGGATTTTCTCTTTTTTATTTGAATTATGTAATCCTGTAAGACAATTACTTGTTCTTAATTGTTGTATGGTCTGTAGCTGTTCTTTGAGACAAGCTTCTTTTCTCTCTTCCCTTGTCGATGGAGGCATGTAGTTGCGGTCCTGAGTGGTATCATATCCATGCTTAATGGAATTATTTAACGAGCAAATACCTTTTGCTTTCTACTTTGCATATCACCACTCTCCACTTCCACCTTCCACTGCAATACCAGATACACCTTTAGCTCTCAATTCCTAAAACATCATCCAATTAGCCTCCTTTCAACCTCTAACCACTTCTTTCAGTGTTGTCATTGTAGATCTTCATATTCCTTCACCATACCACTTTCATTGTAGATAAAGAAATATATCCTCCCCACTTCCTAATGTGTGGTGAGCAAATCTTGTAGAGAGAACAAGCATCAGGCATTTGAACATAACTTTTGAGTCATAATAGACACCATCTTCATTTTGAGTCTTTGTTCACAGAGCTTGACCCTACCAATGTCTCCTCTACCACTCCAACTCAACTACAGGCTTCTGTTGCAGTTGCTAGAAAATGGTATTCACCACCCTTGAAGAATTTTCTTCAATCCAATGCCATCATCAACCTTCATAACTCCATGTGAAACAATCTTTATACTTATGCCACTACCCACTGCAGACCAATTTGCAGCAACCTCCACTGGCACCTCATCGCGCCCTATGCCTTGTTTGCCCTTTAAATAGCTAACCACTAGTAGTTACCATTGCATCATCGATCCCTGTTCCTGCTATTCATTTTTTTTGGCTGCTGTGCATGAAGCAAAACCAGAATGAGGGGGCACACCTTCAGTAAAGAAGGAAAAAAACAATTTCTCACGTGCCACTGATTTTGGAATTAGTTAAGATCAGGAACAAGAATCAAACAGGGCCCAGTCATTGGCAGTTATAAAAAGGAGTGAGAAATTCTAAAGTTAACAAAAAGAAAATGGCTGTTGATTCAAAAGTGGAACCAGAAATGTGAAAAAAAAAATGCAATTGGAAAGCAAGTAGAGCTTGTGACCATGTGGAGATTTGAACCTGGATCAACTAACATTAATTCATTAAGATCAGAACCTCACCGAAAAGTACTCTTGGTTTTGTTGGTAGGTTACATTAAATTAGACATTAGTGATTTTTTCTCTTAAAAAAATATCATAAATATTTTGTTTCCTTAATTCTATTCCCCCAAAATCACCAATTTGCTTATTTGCCAACAAACTATATGTTAGTTCAATTTCTATTTGAGGACGTGCTATTTTACCAATATATTTTCTGAGCCTCCATACATGTTAATTTTTTTTAGGATTCTAGAACTGGTGATTCCATCAAAAACCTCCACAATTGTCCATATTCAATTTTCTCTTCTATGTTTGGCTCCTTGAGGGAAGAAATTTTAATGAACGTGTATTAGTATAATACATGGTACACTTTTTCAAACTAATTTGCTCAACTTCTATTGGAAACGATTAACCCAAGGGACATGCAATCACTAATTTGCACATGGTTCGTGTTGCGTTGTTCTTGTCATCATTTGTTCTCTTGAACCTGATCTACATCTCCTTTCTCTTAATCCTAATTATTCACAAATTTTTGGTACTTACACTTCTACTCTTTAATTAGATTATTGACACTAGTTATTGGCAATGAATTGTGGTGCCATGCTAATATCTACATTGTGAAGGGCAAAGGGTATTTTGTTGTCACTTTCATCGAGTTATCATAATTCATAACATCATAACATTGAGTCAGCCT
Organism: Boesenbergia rotunda; assembly: GCA_024364735.1. Taxonomy (NCBI): domain Eukaryota; kingdom Viridiplantae; phylum Streptophyta; class Magnoliopsida; order Zingiberales; family Zingiberaceae; genus Boesenbergia; species Boesenbergia rotunda. The sequence continues at coordinate 52,981 of JAGFNQ010002227.1, forward strand.
GAAAAATTTGATTAAGCACCATATGTTTTGAGTAAGCTTAGGAATATTATTCATGATTGATCTCTATGTTAGACAATATCACTAGTCAATCTACAATTCTGGTTGTTTGATAGACAATATTTTTGTGGGTGGAAGTTATTTCCCCTACTTGTCTACAGCCTCCCCTCTCCTTTGCCACCCTTTCCTCCATCCTCTATTTGTGTGGTCTCTTCCATGTTGAGCCCCTCTCCATTTGCCACCCTTCCCTTCTTTCTCCACTATTTGTGGCCCACTTCCCTTTAATGAGCTAGCATTTTGATCTTCATCCGTGCAAGACTCCTATCCCCTCCATTTGCCACCATTGCAACATCCCTCCCCCTTCCCACTGGTTTGTGATCCCCCACCCTCCCATCTGCCAATGTATTGAGCCCTCCTATTGTAACCTCCTCTACCATTGTCCTTGTCTGCAAGGAGTTATGCAAAGGAAATTGAGGGAGACATTGGAGAGATATCTTACCCCTATAACACCAAACAGTGGATAATTGGTTCCTTGTAAAAAATTTCCAAGAAAGTATTTTATCATACAAGTTATTTTTCATGAAACAAACAAACAGTAAAACATTGTAGGTACTTGCATGATACAACTGGCACCATGTAATCACTCCTAATTTGCATTACGAAAAAAGAATTAACCGCTAAAGTAGCCTGAAATTTTATCCTTTTAAAATATAGCTTGGTTTTAAATTGAGTATATTAGCTTATCATGTTCTCACAATTTACAATTTCATCATACCAGTAGTGCACATTCTTTCTTATTTCAACTGGCTACTTCGTACATATAATGTTGATACTAGTATGTCTTTCTGCTCACTAATGCTTCATACTTACTTTTACATTACAATCATTCTTACTTGAATCTGCACACACCATAAAAGCATATCAAGGAAAGGTCACAATTAGATGCCAAATAAATAGTCCATTTCAAGCCACCTATTTTTATAAGCTTTGCATTGTATTCACATTTGTTATTTGACTTGGATTAAATTGCACATTTACAAAGCCTTAAACTCCACCCATGATAAATAAACTCCGCCATGGCTAGTCTCAAGCCTGGATAAAGGAGGGTCGCATTATGTTGCCCACTAATGTTAAAACATAGGAAAATGTTATGTATATATTCATCAAATTATTGTTCTGATGCTAGGTCCTTCCCTAGAAAGAATGTTGCAGGGTTCGACTATAATGTCTTGGTAAGTACTGCTACATTTTCAATGAGAATTTTGGTGTAATGTTAAATATGCAAGAGTTCTCACACTCTAAGTTGGATAAGAACAAACATGATAAATAAACTCCCCATGGCTAGTCTCAAGCCTAGATAAAGAGGAGGGTCGTGTTATGTTGCCCGCCAATGTTAAAACATAGGAAAATGTTATATTTTAAAGTACCAAGTAGTAGTAGTTAGTAAGGAAGATAGAATTATAACTCTTAAGATAGTGGTAGTAAAAGAAACTATTAATGTAATTAGCATATATGCACCTCAAGTAGAATTAGATGAATACACCAAACTTTGGTTTTCAGAAGACTTAAATGAGGTAGTAAAAAAATTTTTTGACAAACAAGATAATTTCAAGATAGTATATCTAAATAAGCATGTAGAGTAAGAAATGAGAAACATGATAGGGTGTGGGGGCTATAGTGTTGGAAGAAGAAATGAAAAAGAAAAAGCTTTTTTGAATTTAACGATAACATTTGAACTTATAATAGCTATTATAATTTTTTAAAAAGAGAGAAAACCACCTAGTTCTAAAAGTGGGAATAATAAGTTGAAAATTGTCTTTCTTATAGTTAGGAGGGATAAATTTTTTTATAAAAAATACAAGGTAATTCCTGAAGAAAACTTAACCATCCAATATACATTAGTGGTGTTAGATATGTGTCTCAAGTATAATATGTGTAGGAGGAAAATGTGCATTACTCCTAGATGACATAAAGTTAAAGGATGGAGAGTAAAGTATGTTTAAGGAGAGAGTAGGGGCACAAGTATTATGAGAAATACATGGTGACTCGAATACAACATAAAATAAGATGATGTTAATTTGAAAATAGTGAACAAGGGTGTACTCGATGAGTTAAGAGGATGAACACCAAATAAATAATCTTGATGATGGAATAAGAAAGTACAAGAGAGATCGAAGGGAAAGGAATCTATAAGTTACTATTGTACATGTAAGAATGAAGAAATCTTTAAAAAGTATGCAGTAGCAAGGTAACTAAGAAAGTAATGAGTGAAGCAAAGAATGAAGTTTTCAAATGCTTGTATCGACACCTTGAAACAAAAGAAGGGCAAAAGAGCATCTATAAAATAGCTAAAGAGAGAGAAAAATAAGAGATTTATCCAAATAAGATACATTAAAGATGAATCCAATAGAATACGAAGGATAAGGAAATAAAGGAATGATGGAAGAGGTATTTAAATTAACTTTTTAACGAACGTTTCAGTGACCAACTTAGCTTAGAAAATTTAAATAGGTCAGAGGACTAGAGGAGTAGAGAAATTAAAATTCTATCAGAGAATTCAAATTTAAGTTGTTAGGCATTTAAGAGACGTCTATTAAGAATATTAGAGATAAAGTCAATGTTGCACCTATTAAAAAAAACTCCGGTGTGTTTGTTTCAAGGTTAACGTGCATAACCTTGATTATGTGATTACCAATTAATTACATAATCTTAGTTATGGCGATGTGGTTTGGTTCAATTTAGATGATTAAGTAAAATCTTGTTTATTTGGAAGCAGTGCTATAAATGGAGGTAGGCGGTGGCGGGGTGGTCAATGACCGCCTACCGCCTCGACCACCTACGCGATGCCTAGGCGATGTCTAGGCGATTGAATTTTTTTACTATTTTTTATACATAATATTATAAATAATTATTATTCATTATAATATTTATATTTAATAAAATATATTAATTAAAAATTTAAAATATCTAAATATTTAAAAATAAAAAATATAATTATATTATATATAGAAGCCGATTAAAATTATTAACTCTAAATAATTGAATTAAATCCTAACTTATAGCTTACTCGTGTACCTTGTTTTGGCCAAACGACGAGTTCAACGTATCATCGGGACCATGTGACGTTCGAACGTGTCACCGGGTCTGACCAACACCTCCAAGTTCATCGTCGGGCTCGGGTGACGCCTCCGAGTCCGTTGTCGGGCCCGAGCGTTGCCTCCGGACCTCACGATGGCGGAAGAAAGTGAGTTACCGCCTAAAGCACCGCCTCATCCTGAGGCGGTGCGGTTGATGCCCGCCTCCCGCCTAGACGGCTCCTTGGCAGCCGCCTCAATCGCCATTTAGAATACTGTTTGGAGGTTTTAGTATATACATTTTACTGTATTATCCTTAGTCTAATCCTTAGGCGGCAACTCCTGCTGATTGATGATCGCCGGTCGCTGGAGATGGCTGTCGGTCGCCATTGACGCCATCATCTACTGCCCCTCCACGCTTGACTCCGATCACTCTGAGGATAATTGATGACGCTTATTGAGAAAAACCTCGAACCAAACATGGTTATCGTGGATAACCTTAGGTGGATAACCAAGGTTATCCACGATAACCTTGAACCAAACACGCCCTAAGAGACGTTTTAGATGGTATAGACTTGTATTTAGGTGACAAATAAATACCCTAGTTAGGTGATGTGACACCGTGACAAACACTCATATTAATTGAGGAAGGAGACCAAAGAAGTATTGGTTAGTAACAATTAAATAGTATAAAATTTATTTAAATATAGATGATGATATAATAAGAAATCAAGCCTAATAGCATAGGAGGATCCATATAGTTGGCCCTGCATTGTGGGATAAAGACTTGATTGTTGTTGCAAGTCTTAAAAAGTATATTGGCCTCATGTGATGAGAACATACAAATTGTGATACCATTTGCAATAGCAAGCTAAACATTAATGATGTACAAATGTTGACCATAATTGTAAATAACAATTTTGTCCATCATACTGCTGAAATTTAAAATTCATGCTATATTTGTTAATATTTCAGGTGTTCTATTAAGCAACTTGGGATAAAAGGGGCCTGGAATTGTAGGAAATAACATGCCACATTTTCTAGAACCCATACTGTTTTAATATTGTTACCTAGTGATTGTAAATCATAGAAAGATGATGGGAAAAAAAACATTGTTGAAAGTCTGGCTGAATTTGTTTAGTTTGCATGACTTGTAATACTGGGATACTATTTTCTTACAAATGATGTTAATATTTTGCTTCTATACTGTAACAATATTATACTTGCTGCCATGGATAACTTCAATTTTCTCATTTGGTATTTTAATGATCTAACATGGTTCAGTTGGCTTAACTCATTTAAACAGTTCATGCGCCCACGCTCACGGGACAAAAAACTTCAGGAGGAATGGGCAACTCCATTAAAATCCGTTGATGATATCAGTGAGGTACTTTAATAATCATGGTTTATGTGCTTTTGGATTAGTTGTCATTTGACTCGAACTGTACATGATCATGGATAGGGGCTACATAACCAATCATTCTGATTTTCTAAAACGCAGCAATTTGTGAAACTTTGCCTGGGGAAACGTAGAAGCAGTCCTTGGTCAGAATTAGATGGGCTTCAACCCGAGACAAAGATAATCGATGAGAAGCTTTCACAGGTTAACTCCAAAGGTTTTCTTACTATCAACAGCCAACCTGCCATTAACGGAGAGAAATCTGATTCTCCTGCTGTTGGTAAGCTTGTCATATGTTGTTTGGCATTTGAAAATTATACTTCTTCATGCTTTTAATGTGTATTTTACTAGGAAAATATGCCCTATAAATGTTTCGATGGGAATAAATGTATATATCTAGTTTGGTGACCTGAGTCCGTCGGGCCATAAAGTACTGTCTTTTTCTTTTTGTTTTTTTCCCTCAAAGAATACATTTTTTAGTGCAATTATAGGATGTGTACAATATGAACAGATTTTATTCAGACAACGCGTAATTATTGAACTACAGTAGCTGGTTTTAGGGGTAAGTGTTAAAAATAGTGAGATTGTAGGGTAGGATTGAAACATACATCCATGTTAGTCGATTTATTAATCTGTATACGCCATTTAATGATTAGTTTCTCTGATACATATAACACAATGCAGGATATGCTAAATTTATGGTATGGTTTCCTTTGTAGGGTGGGGTGGACCAGGGGGCTATGTTTATCAAAAGGCATATCTGGAATTCTTCTGTTCAAAAGATAAACTGCATTCAATTGTTGAGCAGTGCAAGGTCTTGCCGTCACTCACCTACATCGCTGTGAACAAAGACGGCAATCATCTCTCAAATGTTGCTCCAAATGCAGTCAATGCGGTAACATGGGGAGTTTTCCCTGGAAAAGAGATCATCCAACCTACGGTAGTCGACCCTGTGAGCTTTATGATTTGGAAGGATGAAGCATTTGAGATCTGGTCACGTGATTGGGCTCGCTTGTTCCCTGAGGGTGATCCATCAAAGGAATTATTATTACAGGTACTCTTGTTATCATCTTGAATATATCTCTTGGTTCTTTTTTACATCGGTTGCTGTGTACAATGCAATAAGAGCTGCTTCTTGTAAATGCTTCGTTCAAACATATAAATGAAGTTTTTTTTTCCTCTCCCAGGCTTCATTTCTTCCATTATATTTTCATCAGGAACTAATCGTCCTAAATTATTGTGGTTATTATTGCATTTTATAGGTGCAGAAGAGCTACTACTTGGTTAGCCTTGTGGACAACGACTTCATTCATGGTGATATCTTTGCGGCTTTCAAGGATATATGAAGTTAAATTCTTGGATTAAAAATATTTCCGTATTGCAAAACAAGTAATTCGGCACGTTGGTTCGGACGTTAACGCCCTGAGAACTTAATCGCATTCGAATTATCCAATCTATGCATTTGATGTCTTCTAATTTTTGGGAATAACTGAGTAATGGAATTTGTTCCACATATATGCTTTATAATTATGTTACTGGATTTTTATTAATAAATATGCTTCCAGTTGTCTTGTGCTATTCAACAAAAGATATTGCTAGTGAAGTCAGCTGCTCATGATTTCCCCAGGAAGAGAGTGGAGCACATGAATTTTCGTGGGGTCGAACCGGTCATCTCAGATTCAATTTGTCTGCTGCCTGATTCATAAAAAAAAAAGTTCAAGGAGAATTAGAGAATTAGAATTACTTACGGGGCGTTTAATTTCCTCTATTTTTTATTTTTATTTTTTAGAAAATCATATTTTTTTATTTTTTGAAAAATGATTTTCTTTCATTTTCTAGTTTTTAAAAAAAACAAGATTGAAAAATACAAATCAAATACGTTTTTCTAAAAAAATCATATTTTCTAAAAAAAATAAAAAATAAATTTATCAAACGCCTCCTTATTTTTTTTGTTTTATTTTTTCCTGAATAATTTAAGTTAAATGGGACGCGCCTTTGTGTTGGGCAGACTTCCTTTTTTCTATTTTCAATAATCCATTAAATTCCATAGTTATTTTGGTATCCACTAAGAAATCTTAACCTAACAAATTTACGTAATTTATATAGAATTGTTAATTGAACTGCTTAAGAAACCACACGATCGTGGCTTTATATATTAGATGTTTGGTCTAGTGATAAATGAGCAAAATTTATGCTCTCTCTCTCTTTACATCAAAGGCAAGTGTGTGCCCCGGGAGTTATGTTGTAGTAGAAGGGCGATTAGTTATTATCTCAGGTATTCGTGGTTTGATCCCTAACTATAGTATATTTTGTGAAAAAAAAATTTTCAAATGAGATGCGAATCTTGGGACGCTGAGTTTTTGGATCGTCCGTCGCGAGTATTTTCCGATTTATCTTAGCGTCGGTGAGAAATTTTCATGGGATTAAGTCGGTTGCTCGAGATACGATATTACCCAACCTCATTAATCGATTCAAAGGGAAGTGTGTGAATGGAGGAAGGGGAATGAACTATGAAATATATTCTCAGGAAAAGGGAGTGAGGCCACAATGGCTGCTAACTTGTAGCCTCGTTGCAAGTTTGCAGCATTGACGTTGACTCACACGACTGTCAAATTTTCAAGTTCACTGACAGTCGATAGCCTCGTGAAATTGCACTCTCACCGTGAATTTATGACAACTAGTTTTTATGTGTTTGGGATTGGGATTAGCAGCCAAAGTATGTTTTTCTTGTCGGTAATGTTTTTTTTATCGAGTATGGAAAATTCATTGTCTAATTTTGGAAGCATGAAAAAATAAATAAAATATAGTACACGGGATGGATTTTGAGTCCGTCTATTAGCAAAGAGAAGAAAATGTTTAGGCAAAATGTCTCAATTCTTGTGCAATTCATCTTGTCTTTCATCTGTACTTTGGAGTAATACTTCAGAGTACGTAGAATCTTAAAGATTGAGAGAAGTAAGAATTGAGTCTCTTTAGAGGGAGGAAGGAATTGAATCAGCTTTTTCTATTTTTGGTTAATAGGGATGATAATGGGACGGAACAGATAAATTTATCATCTCTATCCTCATCCCGAATTATAATTCCAACTCCATTCCCGATTTTATTTAATCGAAGAATTTCTATTCCAGCCGCGCGTGAATTAAATTCTCATCCCGTCCCCGTTTCCATTTTAAATATCTATTGACTTAGCAAAACTATTTTCAATTTTCAATTCCTTTTATAAAAACATTAATTAAAAAAATATTATATTATATTATATAATAGATTATTATTATTATTATTATTATTATTATTATTATTATTATTATTGGTGTAGATTCGAAGATGAGATAGTATTTTTATATCTGTCCAGTTTAACTTATGAGAATTTGAAAAATCTATGAACCTAAATTTGAATTTGAATATGAAAAAATTCTCCCTAATTCATTTTCCACGGCACCCAAATTCAAGGATAAAATTATCCAAATCTAAGGTGAAAATTATAATCCCCACTTGTGAAAGGCGATGTTGGGGATTGTTTAGATTACTGAAAGATAAATACGATACATTTGAAGGTCTTCCGATTCCGATCAAGTGAGGGAGAGGGGAAAGAAATTGATTCTAAATAATATTTCTGCAGGGAAAAGGAATTGAATCTATATGATAATATTATTAAAAAGAGTTTATTTTTTTTTTTAACTTTGTCAATTTCTTGTTCATATGCTTGATTTTTTTTTATTTTCAAAACTTACAATTTTTATTATTTATTTATTTTATTTATAAATTATTTTTTAAATAAAGATATTTTTAAAAATATTTTATTAATTAATTTTGATAGATATAATTTGAATTTTACATAAATGTTATCCAGTATTCACAATTAACTCAAATTCAAATTATCAATCATAAAAAAGAGTATTTTAATTGATTGGTTGTCATTAATTGTGAGTATGAAAGAAATTTTTTATCAATCTACTAATTGTCATTAATTAAAATTCTTACTTTAATTTTTTTTAATTTAGATATTCAACTGAATCGTCGATTAACCTCGAAGGTCATCGATTGATCCGATAGAAATTTCCCAAAATTCACTACCCACTAACTACATCATTGTCCCGGGAGCCCTTTAATCTCTCCTTTGAATACATAAATGGTATCAAGTCAATACCCAGGGAATAACTAGTAAGGACTTCAAGTACGGTGACAAAAATAAATCAGGCCCGACGACTCAACTAGAGTCAACTTGAAAAAAAAATTAAGTTTAAGTTGGGTATTTTCAGATTCGGGTCGGATTCTAGTTGGAAGATTTTCGAGTTGAAAATTTTCAGTCAGATTTATGGGATCGGTGTCATCAATAGAGGAGGGGGGGGGGGTGAATATCAACTCTTCGCTTTTTGGAATTTTGTCATTGACTCGTTCATTTTTTCTATCAAGAGTGTTAGTACGCAGCGGAATTATAAATAGAAACAAAACACACAACAAGAACACGTAAAATTTTACTTGGCTCCCAACCCCCCAGGGTAAGTAGTCCAAGGTTTAATCACGGGAAGTACCCGTTGTTGGATCGAGAGAATACGATGGGGGGGGGGGTGAATATCGTAAACCGTTTTCGGATTAAAGAAAGAGAGTACGCAGCGGAAAAATAAAAACACAACGCAAAGACAGGCGATTTTACTTGGTTCGGAGACGCGGTCGGCTCCTACTCCAAGGCTCACGGTCGTTGACCGTTTACTGCGGGCAATTCTATATGTGCGCAAAACAGTTTACAGAAGGATGATTACAATAGTAGTGCAATAAGAAAAAGACAGCTCTTCGTTACCGACGTCCGGTGTGGAATGTATCTCGGAGCAGAGGGACGTCGTCGGCGCTTGTATCTCGAGTTGGGAGGTTTCCGGGGCAGAGCGCTTGAGTAGAAGAGCGTATTGGCATTGGAAGCAGTTATTTTCGAAGCCTTGGGTTCGAGGGGCTTTTTATAGCCTCGTGGGGCGCCCTGAATGTTGGGGGCGCTCCCCCACGTGTCAGTCGATCCGGACAAGTCTCGGTCAGCCGTTATCCCTCGAATAGGCTGAGAGTTGACTGGGGCGCCCGGACGCTGGGGGCGCCCGGGTTGACTCGATCTGCGGGCTTCTCGCTGGCTTGACTCTATCCGCTTCGTTGGCTTGAGCCTGGGGCGCCCGAGGCATCCGCCCGGGAGCATGGGGGCGCCCCGCCCAGTAAGCTTCCGAAGCGTACTCTTGCTCAACTCTTGTTTGGCTTTTACCTAGGGCGCCCGGGACCTCCCGGGGCCCAACCCAGCTGTTGCCTCACTCCTTTGAGGCGTTCTGAGCTGCAGAGACTCGTTCCTTCGGTCCTGCATCCAAGGTTAGTGCCAAACATAATAAAGCAAGAACGTTAGTGATTTTTACAGCCGTAGCTGTCTTGGTTCTGACTTTGGGTCTCCAAAATGGAGCCCTAGGTCGAGCCGACGCCTACTGTTCCCTCGATGGGGAACGCGTCCTCACCTACTCCTCTCAGGAGAGTTTACCTTTTGCCAACCGGCTCCTCCGGTTGGACTTTTGCCCGATGCACCTGACCAGGTCTTCGTGCCCACCTTCCGAGCAGGTCTTCGTGCCCACCTTCCTAGCAGGTCTTCGGTGCCCAGCTCCTTGCCAGGGCTTCGTGCCCAGTCCTTGACTAGGACTTCGTGCCCACCTTCCGAGCAGGTCTTCAGTGCCCAGCTTCTTGCCAGGGCTTCGTGCCCAGTCCTCGACCAGGACTTCGTGCCCAGTGTACCTAGGACTTCTTTTCCTGTATACTTAGTAAACATGTTAGATCAACATAATATCTTAACTTTTGAACCCTTTTGCCATTATCAAAACACAGGTTCGACTTGGGTGCTGTCTGCACCAACAATCTCCCCCTTTTTGATTTATGGCAACCCGGTTCAAAAAGTTAAGTTAATTAAAACAGTTTAGTTTCCTCCCCCTGGAAGGAATCTCCCCTAGGTTTTCTAAAGGTTCGTGGGGATTGAAACATTTCTAAGTCAAAATAATGGAATTAATTTTTCAAAACTTAGAATATTTTTCAAAGGTGGTTTTTAGAAAAGTATTTTCCAAAAAAGTTTTGGTGATATTTAGAAAAATTTCCAAGTCAATAACTTGGTAGAAGAATTTTCTAAAGTTAAGAAGGATTTGAATCTCTTTATCACTTTTGAAACCTTTTTATTTAAGATAAGTACTTAGACAAATTTTGAACATAGCTTGGGTTAAGTACTTAGACAGATTTGAACATAGCTTGAGTTTTAAGTACTAACACATATTTGAAAAAATAGCTTGGTTCAAGCACTTAGAAAAACATTTGAAAACAGCTTAAGTTACAGCTTAATCTTAAGTACTAGAAAAATTTGAAAAAATTAGATCAAGTACTTTGAAATAGTTTTGAAGAAAAGTACTTTGAAAACAGTTTTGAAGAAAATAGGTTAAGTACTTTGAACCAGTTTTGAAAAAAAAAAAAATAGGTTAAGTACTTTAAAATTTTGAAAAATAGAGTAAGTACTTTTAAAGATTTTGAAAAAGCTTAGAGTAAGTACTTTTAAAGATTTTTGAAAAAAGCTTAGAGTAAGTACTTTTTGAAGAAAGGATAAAAATTTTGAAAAAATTTAAAGCTTCTCTCCTTTCCTATCTCTCCCCCTTTGCCATATATCAAAAAACAAACCGATATAGCAAAAAAAATTGCAACAGAATAATGTGCTGTACTGAACCAATGCAAGATAAACTGAATCAAACCAATTTAAATTATCTCTGTAGGGTCTTGTCTAACCCAATTAGCTACTTACTAACTGTTATAAATAGTAGTTTTCGCTAGGGTTAGTCGAGTTAAGTGTTCTTGTTCAAGTTAGATTTTCTAAGCTTGACACTTAACTTGATTACTGTTTCAGTTGTATTTAGTGCCCCAATTACTGCAGATGCACTGACTTAAAGCATCTTGAATTAAGGCAAAGACCTAAGCATCTCAACCCATTCTAGGTTATCAATCAACAGTACCCTAAGGTGCTTGTGAGATGCTGGCTTCTAGATCTATAGGTGCATGCAGTTCTAGGGTTAGGGCCTAGGCTAAGTCCATTTGCGAGAAAGACCCTAGTTTTGAAGGGGGTAGTTTTTGAAAATAAAACTAAGTCGAAAAATCTATAAAAAAGATTTTTTAAACCAAGTAAAAGCTGATTTTGAAATCAAGTAAAGCGGTTTTAATCAAAAACTGATTTTTCAAATCAAATAAAGTAGTAAGAAAACCAAAAGTAGAGTAAAGCTATTCTACCAAGCATAATCCTAATAATGATCAGATAATCAAGAAAAGCAAATAATCTAACTCAATAAGTTAGCTGGTAAAAGAGAGAACCAGCATAATCATACAAGTCAAATATGAGTCAACTCTATTGAGTAGGGGCAGTCAAATAGTCACTAGTACATTGCCAAACAAATCTAGGAGGAGGGTCCAGGATGATCAGAAGAGCTAGGCTGCCATGCTCTGAGTAGTGACATCATCTCAGTGTATCGAGCATCATCTACTTCTCGATCGGCTCTTCGAGCGTCCATCTACTCGAAGTGGTAAGCCTCGACCTCCTCTTAGAGGCTGTGGAGCTCTGTCTCCATCCTAGTGAAGTGCTGGTCGATGGTCAGCGGTGGTGGCTCGTCTATGTGCTCACGAACCTCGGCTGCCAGATCTGCGACATCGACTTCAACCTCCTCATTTGAGTCGATCTGGGGTCCAGCTCTCTGACGTCTCCAGGACAAAACCCCGGTACCCGAGACCTCTATACCAGCTAGGGAGAAGTTCCTATAACCTATCTCATCGAAGTCAGTTAACTCGGCCATCTCTCCCTCGGTGATGTTACGACCGTGATGGTGAAGAATGGAAGTGATGATGTGGCAATAGGGAGTGCGTACCCGCCCCTGCGTGGTAACACTGGACGCATGTAGGATCGCATGGAACATGTGGAGTCCAATGTCGATATCAAGCTGATGAATCAATGCGTATAGGAGGAAGGTGTGAAATGGTCGCATGGTAGCGACGTCTCTAGTGGATAAAGGCAGAATGCATCGGACTATAACTCTATATAGAGCGTAGTCCTGGACCTGAAGGTCAACAGACTGAAATCGTCTGGCCAGGGGTTTCTAACATGCCTATAGAAGTAGGAGTGTAGAGTATCTAGGGTAATGTGAGAGTAGGGAGCATCAAAGGGAGGCTCCCTAGGAGGGTAACAGCAAAAGGTGGACTGTGAGAGTCGTAGTCCAAGAAATCGGTTGAGTAGTGAAGGTGTGATTGTCAGGGGAATTCCTTGAACGGTGGTGGCGAACATAAGACCATCCTGTCTAATTATGTTGTTATAGAATTCTGCACATAAGGATGTGTTAATTGGATGAGTGCAGAATACGAGGTTGTCGAGTTGGTAAAAGTTTATAACGTTCATTGCCAAGGGACAAGATTGGGAGAAGAATTGTCTATTTAAGTAGCTCGTTTTTATAGGTTTGTATGTCGTTCGAGCAAACTTATTACAAAGTTCTAAAGTTGGGAACCTAGGATCGGGACTAGGTTCGGTACCGGGGTTTGCTTGGTTTGCTCGGCGTTTTCTAATATTATGAAGGAATTGCATTAAAGAAAATTAAAATTAATTTAAATGCAAATAAGATTATACGGGTGGCAGCTCGGGGAGGCATTGTCGAGGATGAGAGCTCGAGAAGGTTGCAAGGTCACTTGGAAGGAAGGGAGTTGGAGAGAAGAAGAATTTTGGTGTGGAGAGAAGAATGGGGGCATGGAGCCCTTTTATAGGCCATTCTCGGGCGCCCTGGAAGGAGAGGGCGCCCCGGTGTAGGTGGGCGCCCATGAGGGTGAGGGCACCCCCCGCAGGGCTAAGCATTGGGCTGCAACTGCTTTTGGCAGCTTTCTGTTTTTGACAGCTTGTATGGGGGCGCCCGTGAGGACCCGGGCGCCCTGGTCAGCGAGGAGTGGCAGACTTTCTGCCATTTGGTGAGCCTCGGGGCGCCCGCAAGGGTCTGGGCGCCCTCAATAGCTGCTTTTGTCTTGAAGGAGATAAAAAAGAAAAGGTGGGGGCGCCCGTGAGGACCCGGGCGCCTGGGATAGACTAGATTGACTTGTTTGACTGCTTTTGACCAGATTTGACATGTTTGACCAGGTTTGACTGGTTCTGTCTAATTTGACCAGGTCAACTTAGTTCTAACTTACAAGGTTTAGTGTTTGTGCTTGACAAAAAAATATCAGATGAGATTTAGTTAAATTAAACCTAGCTGTCTCATCCAATCTGGAGTTATCAATCACGTTAGCCTTATAGGTTTGTGAGACAGGTTTTTGTAGACGGAAAAAATAATTGAATTAATTTTGAAAACAGTTGATTTTTTATAAAAATGTTTGAATCTACATTAACTGAAAATTTGTGTTAGATTCGAATTTGACAAAGAATAATTTGAATTTGAATTTCAAAAATTGGCTTCCAGGTCTTGGCGAGGCACTAGGCCTTCTTTGGCTGAAGCCTTATTGGATCATCAACTCATTCCTTGACAAAGCCTTTTAATGAAATTTCATTTTCAAAACTATTTTTTGAAAAATTCTGGTCTAACTAGTTTGGGTCTTGGATCGGTAGCTTCGGCTAGTTTCACCAGTCTAAAGAGACTAAGTAGACCTTATTAGAATTGACTTCCCTAACGTACTATCATCTCACCTCCACCCATACTATGTTGTTCAAATTTCAGTTAAGTTGGTTCAGTCCTTAAACTAACCATTCCTAAGTCTAAGCATGGTAAATTGCAGAAATTAAATAAACAAGCAAGCACGCAATTTAAAACAAGAATAGAGATTTATCTAACTATGAATATTGTTTTTAATTTGGCTCGCCCTGGACTAAAGCCGCGGTAATGGTTCGGCAAGATGTGAATCTTGTCCTTGGGGATCCAATACTGATTTGATCCAGTTTGTTTTTTCAAGCACAATTTGGGTACCCATGCCTGAATTTTAGGTCTGGACTGGTTCAGTACAGCATAGTAGGATCTTTGTCTAGATTTGGTTCTATAGCCCAATCCGGATCGATTTAGGACTGACTTCTGTTTTCCAAGAATCATGTCAAGACCCTTGTAACCAGAAGTGAATCATTCTAACGCAGCTCTAAGATCCTTAACTTGAGTTTTCAAGAAAGAGTTCTCTGTTTCATGTTTTTCAACTTGAGCAGAGGTTCCTTCTTGAATCTTCTCAGTTAAGGGTTCAGAGTCTGCTCTCTCTTTCAGGAGTTTCACTTCCTGTCTGAGAGACTCGACTCAGATTTTGGCTTTTGTCAAATCTCGAGAAAGATAAGAAATTAATTTACATAATTGAATTCTAGAGAAACCACTTACAGTTATTTCGCCATTTTCTGAAAAGGTGAGTTTGCCGTCATCCGGCTCTGATTCTGACTCGGTCTCGATTTCTTCTGAGGCGGTTAGTCCAAGCAGGTTAGACTGTGGGGCCTCTTCTTCTTCCTCGGAGGAGGACTCGTCCCACGTTTCGTGAAGTGCTTTCTTTCTTCTTGCTTTCTTAGCTTCTTTTAGGTTAGGACATTCAGATTTAAAATGTCCCTTTTTGTTGCACACGAAGCAAGTCAAACTTGATTTGTTCTTAGTTGATTCAGCTTGATCATCCTTCTTTCGGCTAGCCTTTCTTCTGTTGGATTGATTCTTCAATTCCTTGTAGTAGTTCCGGGCCAGTCGGACCATCTTAGGTCGATCTCCTTCGTCGTCTTCTGAGTCTGAGTCTGAATCAGACTCGGGTGCAGGTTGAGGTTTCTTCTTGGATATCTTTCCAGCTTTACCTGCAATAAAGGCAATGCCTTTCTCGGCCAGGGTGCAGTTAGTCTGCTCATGTAACTCAAGTTCTGAAAATAGTTCATCTAATTTAATTTTTGAAAGGTCCCTTGAAACCTTGTATGCATCTACCATAGATGCTCACAAGGTGTTTCTCGGGAAAGCATTAAGAGCATACCTTATTAGGTCACGATTTTCTACCTTGTGACCGATGGTGTGCAGTCTGTTCATTAACTCCTGAATTCTAGCGTGGAGTTGCGCTGCTGTCTCATTGTCGTTCATCTTGATCGTATACAGCTTGTTCAAGAGGAGATTTCTCTTGCTGATTCGAGTATCTGAAGTTCCTTCGTGCAGCTCGATCAGCTTACCCCAAAGCTCCTTGGCACTGTTGAATGGTCCTACCCGATTCAACTCTTCCTTGGTCAGGCCGCATTGAAGTGTCTGGGTTGCCTTGGCATCGGCTTCAATTTTTCTTCTCCGAGCGGTATCCCACTCAGCGTAAGACTGTGGCACTCCTTCATCATTCTTTGGAATTTCTAGTCTAGACTGGATGATTATCCACATGTCCACCTGAGTTTTCAGGTGGACCTCCATTCTGCTCTTCCAGTAGGAGAAGTCCTCCCCACTGAAGAGCGGCAGTCTTGCGGTACTGAAGCCTTCTTGCATGGTCATTTAAGAATTTATCTGATATAGCAATAAACAAAAGAAAGAAAATATCCCAAGACTTGGTCTTGGATAGTAGTGCGGGAAGAAAAAAAATTTATCGAGGGGTGTTGCACCAACCTCGATTGACGAGAAAAATTCGAGCGGAAAAAGAATTAAAAAGATTTCGTAAAAATCCGAAAAATTCTCAAATTGGTGGTTGCATCAATTTTGAGCTTCCCCGCTCTGATACCACTTGTTGGATCGAGAGAATATGATAGAGGGGGGTGAATATCGTAAATCATTTTCGGATTAAAGAGAGAGAATACGCAGCGGAAAAACAAAGACACAACACAAAGACAGGCGATTTTACTTGGTTCGGAGTCGCGTCGGCTCCTACTCCATGACCCATGGTCGTTGACCATTTACTGCGGGCAATTCTATATGTGCGCAAAATTATTTACAGACAGATATTACAATTGTAGTACAGTAAACTTAAAAGGACAGCTCTTCGTTACCGACGTCCGATGTGGAATGTATCACGGAGCAGAGGGACGTCGTCGGCGCTTGTATCTTGAGTTGGGAGGTTTCCGAAGCAGAGCGCTTGAGTAGAAGAGCGTATTGGCGTTGGAAGCAGTTGTGTTCAAAGCCTTGGGGTCGAGGAGCTTTTTATAGCCTCCCGGGACGCCCTGACCGTTGGGGGCGCCCCCCCACGTGTCAGCTGATCCGAGCAACTCTCGGTCAGCCCTTATCCCACTCGAATAGGGCTAAGAGTTGATTGTGGGGGCGCCCGGGACGCTGGGGGCGCCCGGGTTGACTCGATCCGCGGGCTTCTCGCTGGCTTGACCCTATCCGCTTCGTTGACTTGAGCCTGGGGCGCCCGAGGCATCCAAGGCGCCTGAGGCATTCGGGGCGCCCCGCCCAGTAAGCTTCCGAAGCGTACTCTTGCTCAACTCTTGTTTTGGCTTTTACCTAGGGCGCCCGGGACCTCCCGGGCGCCCATCCAGCTGCTGTCTCTCTCCTTTGAGGCGTTCTAAGCTACAAAGACTCGTTCCTTCGGTCCTGCATCCAGGTGTAACGCCCGCTTTTTTTTCCTAAAGCGGCGTTACGTTAACATACTTAGGGCACGTAGACATCATAATGCAGCGGAAACCTTTAACTTACTCCTACATGCACTTACTACCATTTCTAGCACCATAACATGGGAACTTAGCGTAGTAACTTTATACTTAGCATCATATCATACTTAGCATCATGTCATTCGTAGCATCATGTCATACTTAGTATCATGTCATAGAGTCATACTTAAACACATAACAGTAAAGATAAAGTTCTATCATGTGACGAGCAACCATATTGCTCCTTGGCCAAGTCACTATCACACACATTCTTTGATGCCCTCCTGCTGCTTCCTTACTGTCCCCTTGCGTGATCTGCGGTATAAGGAAATAGACTATAAGCACACAGGCTTAGTAAGACTCTTTCCTACTCACTAAAACCATTCATCATTCATTCATGAGCACATAAGCCATTACGTACTTAGTGCTTTACATACTTAGTGTTTTACTTAGAACATAAGCCTTTTCATCACTTAGCATACATTCGTCATGGCGTAAACATAACATAATCATCTTCATAGCATAGCATAAACGTAACCATAAACCTTCATGGCATGGCACAATACTTGGCGTAGACATAAACATCATAACATTCATAGCATGGCATAGTGCTTGGCATAGACATAGACATAACAAACATAACTTCATAAGCATTCTTAGTACGAACATAAATAAAATCATGGCGTCCTATCTCAGTATGACATAGTTAAAATATGGCATCATAAATTGGTATGGACATCATTAAAAATCATGGCATTCTAACTTAGCATAAACATAATTAAATCATGGCATTCTAGACTAGCATGAACATAAATCCAATCATGACATTCTATCTTAGCATAAACATAATTAAATCATGGCATCCTAAACTAACATGAACATAAATAAATCATGACATCCTAAACTAACATGAACATAGATAAATCATGACATTCTAACTTAACATAAAACTAGTTAAATCATGGCATCCTAATCTAGCATGTACAGAAATAAATCATGGCATCCTAAACTAGCATGAACATAAGTAAATCATGGCATTCTAGACTAGCATGAACACAATCAAATCATGGCATCAGATATTAACACGAAACATAAACAAAATCATTTGCATAAACATACCTTGCATAAACTTACTTTGCATAATATTCTTATCATAAATATAATGCATAACATGGATGGATGCATGTGGCAATTTCATATATATATATATATATATATATATATATATATAGATGCTTAATCTTTAAAAACATGCTTTTAAAATATCATAACATTCATTGGGCCCTGGCGCGCATCCCTAAGTAAATACGAGGTAGCTAATCTCGACCTACTAGGGTAAGGACAGCTTCATCGATAGTCCCGAACCGTAAGGACAGCATCATCGGTAGTCCTGAACCGTGGACAGCATCATCGGTAGTCCAGAACCGTGGACCTTACTTAGGTCCGGTACAAGCCCATAAAATAAAATATAATGCTTTCACATGCTTTCCATTCATCATCATTCATTCATCATACTTGTCATTCATCATCATTCATTCATCATACTTGTCATTCATCATCATTCATTCATCATACTTAACATCATCGTTATGCCCTAAAGGCATGTACTTTAACCTCATTCATAAGACATGGCATACTTACATCTTATTCATAAAACATGGCATATCCTTCATAAACATGGCATATCATTCATAAACATGGCATATCATTCATAAACATGTCATATCATTTATAAACATGGCATATCATTCATAAACATGGTATATCATTCATAAGACATGGCATACTTACATATTATTCACAAATCATGGCACATGTCAAACATCTATGACTTAACATATAATTCATGACATACATACTAAGGGTTTAGTTAACATAGAACTTCTTCCATCTTACTAAGCATCTTTGGAGATTTAACCCAACCCTAGCCCTAGGTTATGTCCTTGGCCGAAAGTCCCCAAGGAACCCTAGGTCCATGAAACTTCACATAACCTCCCAACTAACATCCCATACATACATACTAGGCCATAGGGAACATTTAATCCCATACTTAAGGCCAACCCTAATCCTTTAACCCTAAACTTGCTCTTGGCCGAAACTTCAAGGCCATGGGGGTATGGAAAAATTCCATTAAAACCCCCAAATCAATTGCTTAAACATCAACCATACCTTACTATAGGGCCATTGGGGCCCTTACTTGAAATAAGTCCTAACTTCCCACCCTATTAGGGTACTTGGCCAAAACCTATAGGGTCTCAAAGCTATGTGAAACATTCACATAATCACCCTCCATCTCTCTTATATCATGTTAATACATCAAACACATGCTTGGGGTTTTAGACCCAACTCCACCCATGAGGTCTTGTTGTTGGCCGAAACCCTAGGGTATCCTAGGGTACTCCAAAAATTCCCAAAAATTATACTTAACCTCTAAACATCATAAGGGAACATTAAATAACATTATAAAGATTTTTTTCATAATTATAGACTTTAAAATCATAGTGGCCGAAACCCTCCATCCTAGGGTTCTTGGTTTTGCTTCTTTCATGTTGGCCGAAACCCTAGGGTGTCCTAGGGTACTCTAAAAATTCCCAAAAATTGTACTTAACCTCTACACATCATAAGGGAACATTAAATAACATTATCATGATTTTTAGCATAATTATAGACCTGTAAATCATGGTGGCCGAAACCCTTAAACTTAGGGTTCTTAGTTTTGTTTCTTTCATGTTGGCCGAAACCCTAGGGTGTCCTAGGGTGCTCCACAAATTCCCAAAAATTATACATAACCTCTACACATCATAAGGGAACATTAAATAACATTATCATGATTTTTAGCATAATTATAGATCTGTAAAACATGGTGGTCGAAACCCTTAAGCATGAGGGTCTTGGTTTTCTTTCCTTTCAACATCAATTTCGAAAACTAACCAATATATCATGCTAAAAATCATGGAAATCATACGGAACTATTATACCACAGGTGAGGGAGTCTTACCTTGGGGTTTCTTGATTGTTAGACCTTAGATGGGAAGAAGAAGGAAGACTTGTTGTCTCTTGATCACCCCTAGCCTTGGAACCTTAGGAAACCTTTAGATCTTGGTGGTAGGACCTTCTAGTGGAGTTTTCCCAAGGGAAAATCTCCCTTGTAGATTTCGTCTAGGATGAGAAAGAAGGAGGAAGAGAATGCAATTGATGGAGAGAAGAGAATAACTCCCAAAACCCCCCCTCTTTATAACCCATTAAGGTGGTGAATGAAGAGTCTCTCCATGACTCTTCATCTTCTTCTTAATCTCAACTTATATCCACTTCATTTTCTCATAGAAATCCCTTGCTAGGTGAGTTGGTTAAGGCTTACATGGTTGTACAAGAGGTCCAAGGTTCAATCCTTGGCTCATGCACCTTTATTGTTATTTTATTTTCATTTCATTTATTTTATTATTTTTATTTCTTAAATTCTGAAAATCCCCCTAAAATCACCCATAATTATGCCAATATTCCTAAATAAAATTCTTTTATATTTATATTAATTTTACCTAATTTATATTAATTTTACCTAATTAATACCCATTTTTGGAGCTCATTTAAAGCTCATTAGTACCTAGTTTTTCTCAATTTAAATCAGAGAACATGAATTTCTAGGCCCAATTTTACATAATTATTTCTGGGCCCCTCGGGAAATTATCTAGACATGCTCAATATTTTAAGAAAATATTAAGAGAATTTTCCGGGTCGTTACACCAGGGTTAGTGCCAAACATAATAAAGCAAGAACATTAATTATTTTTACAGTCGTAGCTGTCTTGGTTCTAACATTGGGTCTCCAAAATGGAGCCCTAGGTCGAGCCGACGCCTACTGTTCCCTCAATGGGAAACGCATCCTCACCTACTCCTCTCAGGAGAGGTTAGCTTTTGCCAACCGGCTCCTCCGGTTGGACTTTTGTCAGATGCACCTGACCAGGTCTTCGTGCCCACCTTCCGAGCAGGTCTTCGTGCCCACCTTCCTAGCAGGTCTTCGGTGCCCAGCTCCTTGCCAGGGCTTCGTGCCCAGTGCTTGACTAGAACTTCGTGCCCACCTTCCAAGCAGGTCTTCAGTGCCCAGCTTCTTGCCAGGGCTTCGTGCCTAGTCCTCGACCAGGACTTCGTGCCCAGTGTACCTAGGACTTCTTTTCCTGTATACTTAGTAAACATGTTAGATCAACATAATATCTTAACTTTTGAATCGTTTTGCCATTATCAAAACACAGGTTCGACATGGGTGTTGTCTGCACCAACAAACACAGGCGCCCCCATTTGCTCAAGCGCCTCAGTGAAGGGGATAAACGCTGACCGTGCCTGCGGATAGGAATTCTCGCAGGAGAGGCCACATGTTAGGCGCCCCCATCGATACAGGCGCCCCTATGGCTGCTATAAAAGGGGGTTCACCCCCAAGGCTTCAAACAATCTCGTTCACATCGCTCTCAGCACTTTCGTTCAAGCGCTACACTCCGACAAGCTCCGACTTCGCGATTTCAGAGCCAACGACGACCCTCTGTTCCAAATTTCCATCTACCTCGGGCGTCGGTAATTTTTAATTACGAAAAGTGTTGTACTGTCAATTTCAGTTCTATATATGTACTCAACCTGTAAAAGATTTTTAACGAATATAGAATTGCCCAACGTAAACGATCAAGGATCGTGGGCCTTGGAGTAGGAGCCGACCGCGACTCCGAACCAAGTAAAACCAACATGTGTTAGCGATTGTTTTATTGTTTTCCGTAGCGTAATCGCTCTACTTTTCCGAAAATTTACAATCGATATTCACCCCCCCCTCTATCGATTTTCTCCGATCCAACAAGTGGTATCAGAACGGGTGGCTCAAACTTGGTGCAACCACCAGTGTGAGAGTTTTTTTTTTTCTGATTTACAAAAATTTTTAATTTTTTTTCTCGAATCTTTCTCGTTAATCGAGATTGGTGCAACACCACTCGATCTTTTTCGTTACTGTTAATTGCTCCCGCACTACTAATCCAAGACTCAGTCTTGGAATAAGTTTTTTATTTTTAATCTTTCAGTTAAAATTCAAATGGTCATGCAAGAGGGATTCAACACTACCAGACCTCCTCTTTTCAGTGGAGAGGATTTCTCCTACTGGAAAAGCAGGATGGAAGTCCACCTGAAAACTTAGGTGGACATGTGGATCATCATCTAGTCTCGGCTGGAAATTCCCAAAAACGCAGAAGGAGTGGCACAACACTGTACCGAATGGGACGCCTCACTGAAGAATAAAATCGAGGCTGATGCAAGGCAGCCCAGACTTTGCAATGCGGTTTGACCAAGGAAGAACTGAACCGGGTGGGACCCTTCAACAACGCCAAAGAGCTTTGGAACAAGCTGATCGAGCTGCACGAAGGCACCTCCGACACCAGGATCAGCAAAAGAGATTTGTTGCTAAACAGACTCTACACGATCAAGATGAACGAAGGAGAATCAGCAGCACAGCTCCACGCCAGAATCCAGGAGATGATGAATGGGCTGCATACGATAGGTAACAAGCTCGAGAACCGCAACCTGATCAGGTATACACTAAACGCATTCCCAAGGAACACACTGTGGGCATCCATGATAGATGCCTACAAGGTTTCCAGGGATCTTTCTAAAATTAAATTAGATGAACTTGTCTCTGAATTAGAACTGCATGAACAGACTAACGCCACTTTGGTCGAGAAGAGTATTTCTTTCATTGCAGGAAAACCTCAAGTAAATGCCCCCAAGAAAAAGACTCTACGAGCACCCGAGTCTGACTCAGACTCAGATTCAGAAGATAGCGACGGGATCTACCCAAGTTGGTTTGGCAAGCTCGGGACTACTACAAGGAGCTAAAGCACCAAACGAACAAGAAGAAAGCAAGCTGAAGAAAGGAAGATCCAGCAGAACCTTCTGTTGGGATCTCCCGACACCAAAACACAAAAATGCCAGATCTCTTGCACGTTCAAGTGTCCGTGCCTCTATTCGTATCCACACAGACACGATCTCTCAACTTCGGGAATAACTACCTTAGTGGTGCTAGCAACTTGAGGTAGTTCACAGAACACCAAAACCCCACAAGGGTTTCGGCCAAGGAGGAGAAGAGGAAGAAGAAAGGAAGGGAAGAAGAGAAAGCAATCACTACTCATTCAAAATGACAAGACTCTCTTTTATATTCATCCCATGAATATAAAGAGTCTTTTGTCTCTTTGACTTCCCTTCATTAAAGCCAATAAAGAACACATCTTTTCATGTGACTCTTCACCTTCTCTTCATCCAATGAAGAGAGACTTTTCTCTTTCCTTCATTAAACACTTTAATGAATTTCCCCATGCAATTCCGACCGGGCCTTTCGGGCTTCCGACCAGGTTTCCCGACCAAGTCTGCCGAGCGCCGAGCTCCCGACCCAGTCTGCCGAGCACCGACCCAGTCTGCCGAGCGCCGACCTAGTATGTCGAGCGCCGACCCAGTCTGCCGAGCGCTGACCTCCCAACCAAGTCCCTGATCTCCTGACCAAGTCTCCCGAGTTCCCAACTCGGGCTCCCGAACTAGTCTCCTGAGTTCCCAACTCGGGCACCCGACCTAGTCTCCCGAGTTCCCAACTCGAGCTCCCAATCAGATCTCCCGAGTTCCCAACTCGGGCTTACGATCAGATTTCCTGATCAGTTCTCCCGAGTTCCCAACTCAGGCTCCTGATCAGACTTCCTGAATTCCCAACTCGGGCTCTTGATCAGACTTCCCGAGTTCCCAACTCGGGCTCCCACTCAGATTTCCCGAAGCATCATGTCCTTAGTGTGTGACCCAATAGGTTCTCGTGACGTTGGCAATGCGCCTAAACACCTTAGACACATAAGCAATGAGCGGCATCTAGCAATGCATCATTGCTACCCAAGTAACAAGAGAAGTCGAGAACCGACTAAACCTCCGTGACTATGATAATGTATGACCTTGTCCTTCTATCCTTGATATCTAGATTGACCAATGAAACATAGACCGTGTCATCCTCGATCAAACTTTGTGTTTCTTGATCCCCGAGTAGACTCACTCAAACAAATGAGCTCAATATCTCATATTGACTCATTTGAGCATGACCATGTGTTTTAGCAGTCCTACTTGATCAAGGGGCCCATAGATATCACTCCCGTCATATGGGAGGGATAAATTCCATCTACATCACTCACATCCCTCTATATAATTCATTACATACCCAGTGATCTCCTTTATAGTCCACCCTGTTACGGGTGACGTTTGACGATATCAAAGTACATAACTCCTTATGTAGGGAACTGTAGTGACTTCAGGTCTAAGGAGTATTCATACCAATAGTCACATGAGAAAGTTTATGACACTCATATGATAATCTATGAAACTTTCTCATGGCGAGTCAATTCAATACACATTCTCTAATGTATACACACGTGTCAATTTGATATCACATATCCATGACTTGTAAGCTCAAGTCATCAATTGACTTACATGCTAGTCTCCATGCATTAATATTGTCCCTGAATTTTAATGCTTGACTAGGAATAATTTAGTGTAGTGTTCTCTACATTATCTCACTATCGATTCAACCAATCGATATAATGTAGATATAAACCTACTACACAAGGACATTATTATACTTAGTTATTTGGCACAAAATACAGTAAATATAATAACCATGCCTTCAATAATGATAGAATATGATACAAAAAGTCCCTAGTCAATCATCACATAATTGGCCGTAGGGCTCCTACTAACACCTTCAACAACTTCAAAGAGCAAGACAAATGTTACCTGCTACGAGTGCAATAAAAAGGGACATTACAAGTCAGAGTGCCCCAATTTGTAGGAAGCAAAGAAGGCGCAAAGAAAGAAGGCTCTCCAAGCCACTTGGGATGAATCCTCTTTCGAAGAAGAAGAAGAAGTCCCGCATGCAAATTTACTCGCTCTAATCGCTTTAGAAGACGTCGACATCGGATCAGAATCGGAACCAGATGACGAAAGGCTAACAATCTCAGAGAACGGGCAAATTATGGTAAGAGGTTACTCTGAATATGAATTGTCTAAATTAATTTCCTATCTATCTCGGAACATTGCGAAATCTAAAATCCGGGTTGAGTCCCTCCGACAGGAAGTAAAATTCCTGAAAGAGGAAGCCGACTCGAGGTCCTTGACCTGGCAAATTCAAGAAGAAAACTCAACTCAAGTTAAAAATCTTGAGGAAGAGAATTCCTCCTTTAAAACTCAAGTCAAGGAGCTCAGAGTGGCCCTAGAACGATTCACTTCGGGTTCCAAGGGTCTTGACCTTGGAAAGCTGAAGTCCGTTCTTAACCGATCTAGATTAGGATATCGGACTAAGTCTAGGCAACGTTCTTATTATGCTGTATTGAACCTATCTAGAACCCAAGTCCAAGCATGGGTCCCCAAGCTATGTTTGAACAAACAAGCTGGACCAAACTAGTATTGGATCCCCAAGGAAAAGATTCACATCTTGTCTAACCATTATCGAGGCTATAGTCCAGGGGGAGCGAATATAAAAACCATATTCATAATTAGATAATTTTTTGTTTAATTACGTTTTTTTGCATGCTTGATTGTTTATTTTTTTTATCATGCTTAGATTTAGGACTGGTTAGTTTAAGGACAAAATGATTTAGTTGAAATTTGAAAACCTAGTATTGGGAGGAGGTGAGATGATAATACGTTAGGGAAGCCTTTCTAATAAGGTCAAGTATACTCTACTTGGTCTGTTTAGTCTGGTGGAACTAGCCAAAGCTATCGATCCAAGACCCAAACTAGTTAGACCAGAATTTCTCAAAAAGTAATTTTGAAAATGAAATTTCGTGAAAAGGCTTTGTCAAGGAAAGGGTTGATGATCCAATAAGGCTACGACCAAAGAAGGCCTTGTGCCTCGCCAAGACGTGGAAGCCAATTTTTGAAATTCAAATTCAATTTACTCTTTGTCAAATTCGAATCTAACACAAATTTCAAGTAATCTTAGAGTCAACCATTTTTCAAAATCAATAAACATAAAATGTATAAAATTTTCAAAATTAATTCTTTCAAAATTAACTATGTCTTTCAAAATTAAAATCTTTAATTTTTTTTAAAACCTGTCTCACAAAACCCATAAGGTTAACATGATTGACAATACTAGATTGGGTGAGATGTTTAGGACCTAATAATGTAATACAACTCATTATTCATTTAAAAGTTAACTCAAACTCTTTTTTTCTGTTCTGAACTAATTCATTTGGTGTTGTACTTTTTCAAGTCAAAACATTGAATCGTGCTTAATATGCTTAAAAAATGATTCGTCTTAAATGCAATTTAGAGCTTAATTGATTTAGTTATTGATTGGTCAAAAGAGTCAAACTTGGTCAACATAGTCAACTCTGGTCAACGGTCAAGTCAAGGTCAAGCCGGGCGCCTGGGACCTCACGGGCGCCTGAAGCCTTTATCTCCGCCCAAGGCAGGTAGACCTGCCAATAGGCAGCTGACAGGCCTGATCCGGGCGCCCGAGACCATACGGGCACCCCCCTGAACATGGGCGCCCGAGAACCCTCACAGGAGCCCGTATGAGCCCTATATAAGACCATCACTTCCTCTCCATTTCCCACACCAAACGAGTTCCTCTTCACTTCTCTTCCTCCCAAGGCGCCCAAAAGCCCTTCTCGTGCCCTTGAACACCCTACATCAACTATGCCTCCCTGATACCATTTTTATTATGCATTTATAATTAATTTTTCGATTATTTCGCTTCTTAAATGCATAATTTTTCTTTTAGAAAACGTCGCGTTACCCAACCAAACCTCGGGGCCAAACCTAGCCCAGTCCCTAGGTTTCCAAATTTAGAATTGTTTAATAAATTTGCTCAGACTACCTACAAACCTATCAAAACTAGTTTTTTAAATAGACAATTTTTCACCAAGTCCTGCCCAACAGCTATGGACGCTATTAATTTCTATCAACTTGACCAGCTTGTCTTCTGCACCCATCCAGTGAACACGACCCTATGTGCAGAATTTTATAACAACCTGGTCAAACAAGATGACCTTTGCTACTCCTCTACTGTACAAGGGATGCCTCTGACTATCTCACCTGCCTTGCTTACTAGGTTCCTTGGACTAACTCAGATTCGACTTATTTCTCTTGATCGAAAAATCCAATTTTCAACTCGTTTTAAATCCCTCGGATTACTCGTAGTGCGTGTGACTAAATAGGCTTTCGATTTATGTTGGCCGTCTATAATTTAACTAATTATAGAACGATCATGAGTGGCACCTAGTAGTACATCATGATCCCCAATTAATCGAAAGATCAACGGTTTGACCTCAGAAGAAATTATTCTGAAACCCTTCAGCAGCTCTAATGAATCGTGCCCCATTCCCTTCACCACCTTATACCCACTTGGTTCAGGACACGGTCTATGGTGTCAGTCCCCACTAGGCTGACTACGTCACACCTAGCCCAAGTAATGTCTTACTCGTCCTTTGGATTTCTAATTACTCTCATGTATTTTAGAGACTCTCACTCTAAACATGATATGCTCTGGCCAGAGGCTTTGAGTAACAATCCGACGATAGGCCTGGGTATACATCTCCTCGCAAGGAGTGGTGAATCCTTTGTAGGCTGTTCAAACATCTTCGGGCACTTCGGCTTATACCCGATCATCCTGGGTCCACACCTCCATGGAGATGCTTGCTTAAGATGTCAAAGTATAAGTCTCCATGACCAAGATGACTTGAACACCGCAAGTCAAAGGAACATCGCACTTAAGCCGCAGTAAGATCTTCATTGACATATCTACATGTAGATTCCCATATGAAGTCTTACAACTAGTCACTCCAATGAACTAGTTCCCTTAACTAACATCCATGTTTATCTCCGGACATCCCAATGTCACCAGCCAGTGAGAATCAGCTGATTAGAGAATAACCCATGCTAGTCTCAACAGAATTGATGGTGTCCGTTTTTATCAATTCATCGACTAGGGATATTTTCAATACTTCACATTTGCGCATTTAGAGATAATCACTAGTTGTGATCTCATCACAAATTCTCTTATGCTGTGAGTTGTATTTCGGACATTCAGTAGATGAGTTTAAGATCCCAATCAAATACACAAGCATGTATACTCAAATAGTGAATTATCATTTATTAATATAAATGCTTTACAATCATAAGGCGATTGCCTTAGGACACTTCTCTCATATCACTAACAAACTCCCACTTGGCCTAATGCCAATCGCTACGGTATCCAATACCACAGGCTCTAACATGACCCTCAAACTTGCTTTGAGGCAAGGTCTTAGTTAAAGGATCCGCTATATTCCTTTCAGTGGGAACTCTCTCAATTTGTATGTCATTCCTACTTATAATCTCTCTGATCAGATGATAGCGGCGAAGCACGTGTTTGGATCGCTGATGAGACCTTGGTTCCTTTGCTTGTGCAATAGCTCCATTGTTGTCGCAGTAAACCGGCACTGCATCATCAATGGTTGGAACCACACCAAGTTCGGAGACAAACTTCTTGATCCAGACTGCTTCCTTTGCTGCTTCCGAAGCTGCGATATATTCCGCTTCCGTGGTGGAATACGCTACCGTGTCTTGTTTGGAACTTTTCCAACTTACTGCACCTCCATTCAAAGTAAATACGTATCCAGACTGCGATTTGGAGTCATCCTTATCTGTCTAGAAACTGGCATCTGTATACCCACGTATTACCAAATCTCCTTCTCCATATATTAGGAACACATCCTTAGTTCTTCTTAAGTACTTAAGGATTGTTTTAACAGCCGCCCAGTGATCCATTCCTGGATCCGACTGGTATCTGCTTGTGACGCTCAAAGCATACGATACATCAGGCTTAGTACATAACATAGCATACATGATAGATCCTATCGCGGATGCATAGGGAATCTTATTCATGCAAATCCTCTCGTCTTCTGTGCGCGGACACATAGACTTTGAAAGGTTGATCCCATGCCTGATGGGAAGGTAACCTTTCTTGGATTCCGACATGCTAAACCTTTTTAGCACTCGGTCTATATATGTAGACTGTGAAAGACCGAGCAACCGTTTTGATCTATCTCTATAGATTCTAATCCCAAGGATATAGGTTGCTTCTCCCAGGTCTTTCATGGAGAAAGTTTTGGATAACCAAATTTTAACTATCTGTAAGACTGAAATATCGTTTCCTATAAGTAAGATGTCGTCGACATATAATACTAGGAATACGACTGCACTCCCACTAACCTTCTTGTACACACAGGGTTCGTCAGGATTTTGTGAGAAATCAAACTTTTTGATTGTCTCATCAAAACGGATGTTCCAGCTCCTAGATGCTTGCTTCAGTCCATATATGGATCGTCGAAGCTTGCATACCTTGGTTTTATCAACCGATGTGAAACCTTCAGGCTGTATCATGTATACGTCCTCAAGCAGGTTTCCGTTAAGGAAAGATGTTTTCACATCCATTTGCCAAATCTTATAATCATAATGAGCTGCTATGGCTAGGTGCATCCGAATGGATTTAAGCATAGCTACTGGCGAATAGGTTTCGTCATAATCAATTCCTTGTTTCTGACGATATCCTTTTGCCACTAATCTAGCCTTAAAGGTAACAACATTACCTTCCATGTCGGTTTTCTTCTTGAAAACCCACTTGCACCCTATGGGTTTAATCCCTTCAGGTGGGTTAACCAAGTCCCATACTTGATTTTCGTACATGGAATCCATTTCCGACTTCATGGCTTCAATCCATTTGTCCCTTTCTGAACTTTTCAGAACATCTTCATAACTGATAGGTTCGTCATCGCCAATGAGCAACACGTCGTTCGATTCACTTACAAGAAATCCGTATCTCTCTGGAATGTTGCATGTCCTATCAGACCTACGAAGAGGTGGTGTAGTTTTAGTGTCACGCCCCCAGAGGCACATGCTTCCTCGAAAAATCGGGCAGCATCTCCCCTGTACGGCGGACAATATGAGGCAATTATACATATATCTCACCAATATAGCTCAGCCACAAGCGGCTGGCATCACAATAATAAGTAAACAACACATCCACGCAGTTTATATTGAAACAATATAATAATGGGTGGCTCAGCCACCTTAAACATAGAAGAAAGTCACAATCTAACGAGAACTCAGAAGTCTCTGAAATAATAATAGTAAAACCAGTCCGACCACTGTTAAACAAATAAAATACGAAAAACTAACACAATACCGAAATAGAAACCGCTAAACCAAACCGACACGGTGGGACTGAGGGACTGGCAACTGGATCGTCTCCTGGCTCCAAGCAATACCACTACCTGCTATCTGAAACAACAAAAAGGGAAGCAGGGGTGGTGAGTCCGGGCGGACTCTGCGGGTATATGAGTAGACAATAAGCATGACATAAATAAGATAACGAAGTATAGAATCAAAAGGTACAGTCCATAAGAAATATCAGATTTACCTAATCATGCATAACATATAGTAAAACGACCTAGTATAAAATCCGGGTAAGCACTAGGCATGTATAAATAACTCAACAACAATAATATCAAGATAAACATGCATGTCATACATATGCAACAATCATAGCTCATATAAGTGCATCAAACACAAACAAATGCATAAAAGAAATACATATGCGCATGATGCAATGACATGTGTCACCCCTGACGCCAGTCAAGCCGTCAACACATCCCATCTGTGTGACCGAGTGAGTAGGGCTGTGACAACTGTACCACTCCAACAACAACAATAATACCACATAAGGCGTGGTTGAGTGGACAGGATGCTGGGGAGCACACACTCCAGACCCCGGTACATTAGGGGAGCTATCAACAGCTACAATATATATCCCTCGAAAAACAACAACGGTGAGGGTGAAAATGTTAAATACCGGATTTTAAAGGGTTGAAAAGGTAAGTTTTCGAAAAATAGGGACCTAGTTGTGAATAGCGTACATAGTTGGGCTTATTTGCAAAAGGCCAAAAACTATAATAAACCCTAAAAAGCCTCTTCCCGATTCAGTTTTTCCCCCATCTCATTCGGTTCTCCCCGACGCCACTCCCTTCACTGTCCCGACTCCGCCCGACGCCAACCGCCCGACGCCCATCTCCTCTACCCGACGTCGCAAGCAAGCCGACGCGAGCACCGCCGGCGTTCGTTTCCTCTCAGGCTATTCCTTTCTCTGCCTTGACGCTGAAAAACCGCCGCCGACATTCGGCGATTTCACTGCACGCGAAGCCGTTCACTGCACGCGAAGCCGTTGACGACGCCTGCACTGAGCGCCTCTCCTATCTTCGGTTTCCTCTTCGTGCCTTTGCCTCTCGCGACTACCGGACTCTATTTCTTCATACTTCTTGTTGAGTTGCCGAATCTAATCGGGGAAGGTCAAAGAAAACAAGGAAACCCAAAACCTTTTCTTCGCCACGCGAAGGTGACGTTGTCAACCACCATCCTCTTGTAATTATCTTCTTCCTTCCTTTCTTGTTGTGTGCCTTGCTCACTGTGCAATCGATACCAATTTAGGGTTGGCAATTTTGTTCCTTGATCCACTGCCGGAGAGGATTGGAAACGTCAATCATCAAGCAGGTAAAGGGATTGTAAATTAGGTTTTGTTTGGGAGTGATGCATTGGTATTTAACGTATCTCTTGCAAAGTAGACTATAGGATGTGGAGATGGTTCACTGTCGGAGTTTTGAGGTTTGAACTTGGTCCTAATTTGGGCAATCATTAGTTGCTATGCTATGCTTCCAGAATCTGATCAGATGCAACATAAGTTTCAAAAGATTATGCTGTAATTGATTAAAAGAGGTTATAGTTATGATTTATCTTAAACAAAATGTCTATGTATGGTTTAACTAATTTAGTTAATTATTATAATTAGTTAAACATATGTATTGTATACAGGACCTTGACTTTGGATTCGTTGGTTGGTCGTGGGAGGTTCTGTTCGTATACGTTCTTCAATAAAAGGCGGGTACTTCTCCTTTGTACTCGAGTAGTTTTCTTTACCTTAAAAAGCATGACAATATTAAGTCTGATAGGTTGCTTGACCTTGTTCTTTGTCGTTATTTAAAACATCGCCGTTGAGACTTATTTTTCGTTGATCTTTGAGTATTCCTAATTTCGTATCTGTACAGTCCTCGGTTGGTTTTCTATTCTGTAAAGTGCCGTTTGTACGCGAGCACTTAGAAGTCCATTAAACACAGATAGGTTTATTTGGCATTAGAAATACCCTACCTAGTAGTGTAGGTGCATAATCGTTGGATTGCGATTTCTGGATTGGTTGTATTGATGCATCGTATACTCGTTGGATTTTATTGCATCGTTGTTTCTCCGGTTGTTCGTGCATCGTATATCATGCACCATACTTGCACATTGCATACTAACGACTGTTGGCTTATATTTGGTTAAGTCGTCGTTAGTCATATTGTTGCTCGATTCACTCAACCACATGATGTCATGGTAGTGGTTAGAGTGCGAGTGTTTGTCCTGTCATGCCAGACAGTGACACCCTCACCGTTATTTTAGAGGGATGAGCTGTTGGTAGCTCACCCTCACCGTTGTTGTTTTTCGAGGGATATATATTGTAGCTGTTGATAGCTCCCCTAATGTACCGGGGTCTGGAGTGTGTGCTCCCCAGCATCCTGTCCACTCAACCACGCCTTATGTGGTATTATTGTTGTTGTTGGAGTGGTACAGTTGTCACAGCCCTACCCACTCGGTCACACAGATGGGATGTGTTGACGGCTTGACTGGCGTCAGGGGTGACACATGTCATTGCATCATGCGCATATGTATTTCTTTTATGCATTTGTTTGTGTTTGATGCACTTATATGAGCTATGATTGTTGCATATGTATGACATGCATGTTTATCTTGATATTATTGTTGTTGAGTTATTTATACATGCCTAGTGCTTACCCGGATTTTATACTAGGTCGTTTTACTATATGTTATGCATGATTAGGTAAATCTGATATTTCTTATGGACTGTACCTTTTGATTCTATACTTCGTTATCTTATTTATGTCATGCTTATTGTCTACTCATATACCCGCAGAGTCCGCCCGGACTCACCACCCCTGCTTCCCTTTTTGTTGTTTCAGATAGCAGGTAGTGGTATTGCTTGGAGCCAAGAGACGATCCAGTTGCCAGTCCCTCAGTCCCACCGTGTCGGTTTGGTTTAGCGGTTTCTATTTTGGTATTGTGTTAGTTTTTCGTATTTTATTTGTTTAACAGTGGTCGGACTGGTTTTACTATTATTATTTCAGAGACTTCTGAGTTCTCGTTAGATTGTGACTTTCTTCTATGTTTAAGGTGGCTGAGCCACCCATTATTATATTGTTTCAATATAAACTGCGTGGATGTGTTGTTTACTTATTATTGTGATGCCAGCCGCTTGTGGCTGAGCTATATTGGTGAGATATATGTATAATTGCCTCATATTGTCCGCCGTACAGGGGAGATGCTGCCCGATTTTTCGAGGAAGCATGTGCCTCTGGGGGCGTGACAATTTTTGGTATCAGAACGAGGTTTTGCGATGTTTTAGTGTCTGTGGGTTTACGGAGATGTTTTATGAGGTCAATCTGTATGTTATAGATTTGTTTATTTTTGCGGAGTCTTTTTCTTGAGGGTTGACGAAGTTGTTTTGTTTTACGAGGTTATCTGTATTTTACGGATTTATTTTCGCGGAGTTATTTTCTTGACGTGTGTTTTGGGACTGGCAGCAACGGACTTCTCCAGGCGGCAAGTAAGTGAATTGATGAGGTATATCTTTCATAATTATCCTATCCTTTGTATACAGTACATTGTTTATGGATGTATAGACTCATGTTGGCTTAGTTGAATAGTTAACTATTACCTATACCCGACCGTTAAGTATTCTTTAGGCTTGAATTGGATTGATAGACTACAAGTATATGATAGTCTGTCCCCCTATTGGTAGATATCTTCGAGTGGTCGATAGAGAATGTGGAAGGGTGGATGACTTCATCTATCATAAATCAAATTTAATTACTAGTAAATAAATTTCAGATCAGATATGGGATTGAGTCATAAATCTCCAATGTAAAATCAAACCCACTCCTAGTATATAATGCCTACTATCTGAACCTTGTTTTCTCAACAGGTAATGATCCTCAATCTCAGAGATAATTGTAGCTTGAATAGTAACTGTTCACTATTGAAACAGTCATTTGGAGGTTAAATTGTCTCCCTGTAAGCTCTCATTTAGAGTATCTGACAGCAGCAATGCTCACTAAATTGAACTGTAATCTCTTCCAAAGGATTCGGGAATTGCATCTGTGGCTTTTTATGTTGACTATTAATGAGCTGCTCTGTCTTGATTAGCAAGCCTAGTGATGATTGATAAAACTTGTGTTTGTGTGAATACTTTTAAGCAAATCATATCCATTTATTAAATTCAAAGTATATAATTCTTTCAGCAAATCAGACTCATTCACCAAATCACCCAGCTTCTGTTCACTTGTTCATTCCCTTATTCTTAGATCATGCAGTCAGCTGAGACTGTCAAGTATGAGTTTATCAACAAGAGTGAACCCCAAAATATAAAAGCTGAAACTGCTTGCAGTTGCATTAACATCCACATGATATTCGCATACCACATGACGTTTGTAACTCTTTGGATTTTGGATCGTGAATCATTAATATTTGGTTAGGTACCCTAAAAAGGTCATGTGGATATATGACTTATCCTAAGGTGAAGTCACTCATGACTAAAGGATTCCAGGAAGCCATGAGTCTTCTATTAATAATCATTCTCTATAGACTGAATTTTCTTTGTTCATCATAAAAAGTACAACTTTTAAGTGTATAAAAAGTACAACTTTCAGCAAGGAGATGTTACATTATAAAATAACAACAACTGCATGTATAAAAAAAAAAAAATAAACATCATGCCTACTTGATTAAGAATCATCTACAAGCTATTTACACATCTAAAAGCTGAATATAGCCATAGCCAAATGGTGCCGACTGTTGTGATAGGGACTCAGAAATATCTATGGGGATTTGGAACTCAATTAGTTTGTCCTTAGAAGTCCAAATAGAGAACCAACGAAATTCCCTGTAATTTCCATCATTTGCAAGGCACATCTTTGGTCGGATCATCAGAATTCTTGTTATTGATTCAACTGCAGAATAATGGCAAATGATGTTTGTCATAGCTTACACAGTTGGAGTATTTTATTCAAAAAAATTGATGCGTTTGGGCAAACTGAAGGTGGATTTCTTCTGAATAAGAAAGCATTGGGTTGTGTCAGATTACTAAGCTCCCGCAAATTAAGTGTAGTTCATTTCCAAAAGCTATCTGACGAAGGTTTGTCCTTTTTGTTGGCTTCTCGTTGTGTCGGTACGGCTTTAGCAATTAATCTTTTGCATCTAACAATTGCTGTGTGTTTCCCACGTGATAGCTCTCTAGGTTCACTCGGTTGGGGAAAAAAAAAAATATAGGGCACCTGCTACAATTCAGATTAGATGATAGAGTTCAATATGCACTGTACATGAATTTTAGCTATGCTTCCTTTTTGTTTACATTAGCAATCCAGTCTGTTCATAATTTGTCTTCAAGATATTGCTTAGCCTGAATTACTTACCTGCTAATTGACAGCATTTTGCATTAGAACTGGAGTTAATTGTAATATATTATCATACATTCACTTTGATCTATCTCATTTGATTATAATTTGTTTTCAAGACATTGGTTATTAATATTGAAATTGCTGCCTAGTAGTTTTGAATAGCATGCTTATGGTTTCATTTTGTAATTGCACTGCAACATAAAGTTCCATTTATTTGGTGTAATTACTAAGCAGAAAGTAATAACTAAGCAGGATTTAGATTTTCTGGACAAGAATCTTTATATAGGCTTCTAACATGTCTTGTTTGCAAGATTGGAAGTCATGTTTAGCAGGCATGCCATTAATGCTTAGAGAATTCCGAAGTAATCGTGCCAGACTTCTTTTATAGTGTTAATTTTCTTCAAAGTATTGTGATTCACATATGATGTCTAATAGTTAAAAGTCATAGCAAAGCTAGATTTTGCTAGATTATGGGTAGGCTGTGTACTTTGTCACCAAAATTGATACAGCTGAAATATGGTTAGACACGTGCAGAGTGATGGAAAATTTGAAAGGGGATAGGCTTAATATTGGTTAATACCAAACTGTTATAGAATATACGTTTATGACACTCTAGTTACTAAAACTTTATCGACCAACCTAGGTAGCATTACAATTTGAGTTGCAAACCGCCCAGACAACTGTCAATTGTATAATAATTTTTATCTCACATAACAATTGTATGCTTAAATGTCCTACCCATATTATATTGTATTAAGCTATTTTACTATAACATCCTATGTATGTGCAAACTATATTAGTGTATTGGATAGGTCAGCTGGAGTTGTATGAATGTGTTGGATGTGCATAGGTTCATAGTTTAGTGCGCATACTTTTGAAGTATTTAATTCTGCTAACCTAAATAAAACTGATGGGTAGAAATATATTGGAGCAGTTAGTAACCATTTTGCTGTCAAGAACCTTTTTAGTTGTTCACTATGGGTCAGGTTTATAGCCTACTAATCAAATAGTTTTATTAGCAAATTTAGAAGAGCTAGGTTAGAAGTCTGTAGAGTAAACTATGGTGGAGAGTTTTCTGGTTATATCATTTTGTGCCTGAAATATCCATAGACTGGTTCTTAGATGTTAAGTTATGTAGGAGCTGATCCTCTGTTAAAGTTGAAGTTCATAGTTTTCGGTTGGATTGCCATCATAGGAGACTTCATATCAAGACATTTCCCAAAATGTTTTGCTATGAATTCTATTTGATGCCTATGCCAAGCTGTATGTATCTTGGCTATGATTCTTCCCAAAGTTATCTCCAATCTAGTTACAAGTTATCAGACTCAGCAGACGGTGGAAGCTCCAGCACCTCAGACTACGTAGCTAGCAGCAATTCAGATGATTCAGCCACTGCATTTTCAGACGATGCCACCATCAGTTCCAGAGATGGACCGGGTTTACACTCTCACCAGAGAGAAGACACTGCCTAGTTTCGTAGACTAGCGCCTTATCCATTGGGCCATGTAATCATTATAGGGTATCTACGTGTAGGTCACTGCTTGTAACTGGGTAGCTACCGTTAGAGAGATGTTGAACATTTCCCAATAGGATAGATAATGCATTTGACTCGCAATCATAAGGTTGGTTGATCGTACTACTCTGATGAGGAAGCTACTTGGGAGCTCGAGGATACGATCAGAGCCTGCTACCCTCATCTATTTACTTGAGGTGCGCATGGTTGGTTTCCGTTCCGTATTCATATTATATCTGGGTTGTTGATATCTGTTGTGGTTGACTAGTATATGTATGGTTCATTAGCTAAATTTGGGGACCAAATTTTTGTTAGTTGGGGAGAATGTTAAATACCGGATTTTAAAGGGTTGAAAAGGTAAGTTTTCGAAAAATAGGGACCTAGTTGTGAATAGCGTACATAGTTGGGCTTATTTGCAAAAGGCCAAAAACTATAATAAACCCTAAAAAGCCTCTTCCCGATTCAGTTTTTCCCCCATCTCATTCGGTTCTCCCCGACGCCACTCCCTTCACTGTCCCGACTCCGCCCGACGCCAACCGCCCGACGCCCATCTCCTCTACCCGACGTCGCAAGCAAGCCGACGCGAGCACCGCCGGCGTTCGTTTCCTCTCAGGCTGTTCCTTTCTCTGCCTTGACGCTGAAAAACCGCCGCCGACATTCGGCGATTTCACTGCACGCGAAGCCGTTCACTGCACGCGAAGCCGTTGACGACGCCTGCACTGAGCGCCTCTCCTATCTTCGGTTTCCTCTTCGTGCCTTTGCCTCTCGCGACTACCGGACTCTATTTCTTCATACTTCTTGTTGAGTTGCCGAATCTAATCGGGGAAGGTCAAAGAAAACAAGGAAACCCAAAACCTTTTCTTCGCCACGCGAAGGTGACGTTGTCAACCACCATCCTCTTGTAATTATCTTCTTCCTTCCTTTCTTGTTGTGTGCCTTGCTCACTGTGCAATCGATACCAATTTAGGGTTGGCAATTTTGTTCCTTGATCCACTGCCGGAGAGGATTGGAAACGTCAATCACCAAGCAGGTAAAGGGATTGTAAATTAGGTTTTGTTTGGGAGTGATGCATTGGTATTTAACGTATCTCTTGCAAAGTAGACTATAGGATGTGGAGATGGTTCACTGTCGGAGTTTTGAGGTTTGAACTTGGTCCTAATTTGGGCAATCATTAGTTGCTATGCTATGCTTCCAGAATCTGATCAGATTCAACATAAGTTTCAAAAGATTATGCTGTAATTGATTAAAAGAGGTTATAGTTATGATTTATCTTAAACAAAATGTTTATGTATGGTTTAACTAATTTAGTTAATTATTATAATTAGTTAAACATATGTATTGTATACAGGACTTTGACTTTGGATTCGTTGGTTGGTCGTGGGAGGTTCTGTTCGTATACGTTCTTCAATAAAAGGCGGGTACTTCTCTTTTGTACTCGAGTAGTTTTCTTTACCTTAAAAAGCATGGCAATATTAAGTCTGATAGGTTGCTTGACCTTGTTCTTTGTCGTTATTTAAAACATCGCCGTTGAGACTTATTTTTCGTTGATCTTTGAGTATTCCTAATTTCGTATCTGTACAGTCCTCGGTTGGTTTTCTATTATGTAAAGTGCCGTTTGTACGCGAGCACTTAGAAGTCCATTAAACATAGATAGGTTTATTTGGCATTAGAAATACCCTACCTAGTAGTGTAGGTGCATAATCGTTGGATTGCGATTTCTGGATTGGTTGTATTGATGCATCGTATACTCGTTGGATTTTATTGCATCGTTGTTTCTCCGGTTGTTCGTGCATCGTATATCATGCACCATACTTGCACATTGCATACTAATGACTGTTGGCTTATATTTGGTTAAGTCGTCGTTAGTCATATTGTTGCTCGATTCACTCAACCACATGATGTCATGGTAGTGGTTAGAGTGCGAGTGTTTGTCCTATCATGCCAGACAGTGACACCCTCACCGTTATTTTAGAGGGATGAGCTGTTGGTAGCTCACCCTCACCGTTGTTGTTTTTCGAGGGATATATATTGTAGCTGTTGATAGCTCCCCTAATGTACCGGGGTCTGGAGTGTGTGCTCCCCAGCATCCTGTCCACTCAACCACGCCTTATGTGGTATTATTGTTGTTGTTGGTTATTGTTGTTGTTGGAGTGGTACAGTTGTCACAGCCCTACCCACTCGGTCACACAGATGGGATGTGTTGATGGCTTGACTGGCGTCAGGGGTGACACATGTCATTGCATCATGTGCATATGTATTTCTTTTATGCATTTGTTTGTGTTTGATGCACTTATATGAGCTATGATTGTTGCATATGTTTGACATGCATGTTTATCTTGATATTATTGTTGTTGAGTTATTTATACATGCCTAGTGCTTATCCGGATTTTATACTAGGTCGTTTTACTATATGTTATGCATGATTAGGTAAATCTGATATTTCTTATGGACTGTACCTTTTGATTCTATACTTCGTTATCTTATTTATGCCATGCTTATTGTCTACTCATATACCCGCAGAGTCCGCCCGGACTCACCACCCCTGCTTCCCTTTTTGTTGTTTCAGATAGCAGGTAGTGGTATTGCTTGGAGCCAGGAGACGATCCAGTTGCCAGTCCCTCAGTCCCACCGTGTCGGTTTGGTTTAGCGGTTTCTATTTCGGTATTGTGTTAGTTTTTCGTATTTTATTTGTTTAACAGTGGTCGGACTGGTTTTACTATTATTATTTCAGAGACTTCTGAGTTCTCGTTAGATTGTGACTTTCTTCTATGTTTAAGGTGGCTGAGCCACCCATTATTATATTGTTTCAATATAAACTGCGTGGATGTGTTGTTTACTTATTATTGTGATGCCAGCCGCTTGTGGCTGAGCTATATTGGTGAGATATATGTATAATTGCCTCATATTGTCCGCCGTACAGGCGGGATTCTGCCGGATTTTCGAGGAAGCATGTGCATCTGGGGGCGTGACATATGCATTATAAGACTGTTGGGTTGCAGTATTTGTAGCTGGTGCATATTTAGGAGGACCCATCATTGAGTCTGTAGGAGGATTATATACCGCTACAGCTGATGATGAAGCCAGAACCCTTTCCTCCCTTTTTACAGGATAGTCCATCTCAAGTCCTTCGAAGAAATCCATATGGGCTAAGACCTGCTCTTCATTATTCATAAATGTTTAGTCAGTGGAAAAATAGGGTGTAGAGTCAGAGTCATACCCATCACCTTTCGCGAATGGATTTGTCCATTCATCAGAATCGTCTTGTTCTTACAGCACATATAAATAATAATGTGGGAATTCCATTATTCTTGATCGATCTATTGGTAAATCATATTCGGATTCACTGGAGGCATATTGAGGCATCTTCCTTGGGAGTTACATATTGATCCCTCAACTTTTTCTTTGTTATGAACATTATTCTTTAATTTTCTCAAAAATCTTTCAATGGGTATATTCATCTGTATTGCATATGACCACCTAATTGTGTCTCATAAGGTAAATGAATAGGTAGATGTTCCATTGATTAAAAAAAACTAGGTGGAAACATGCACTCAAGCTTACAGAGTATCATTGGAATGCCTGTCTGAAGCCGATGCTTATCAAATGTCATAATAACCTTTGAAGTCAAATATTTAAAAAACAAACTCAATTTTGTAACTATTTGTCAAACATTGTTAGGAAGTAAGTCATGGAAAGTTATTAGCATTAGTCTTTGCATTAACACATGACAATATTAACTCTTCATTTCAAAATTTTTTAATTTATTCATATCAACACAACGAGATATATTCAAGGCATATTTATCAGAAAATTTGATTGCTTTCAACCAAGTACATAATGCTTGCTTATCTTCTTAGTCCAATATATAACAAACCTTCAGATATTTACTAATTATTTCATTCTGATGCAACTTGGGTGTTCTTACTAATTCGTTTAATTTCTCACGTGATTTTGTTGTATCTTTAGTTTTCCCATGAATATTATCAAAATATTGAAGATGTTATCGAAGAAATTTTTCTCAACATGTATCACATCTAAATTATGTCAAATGAGTAAATATTTTTAATATGATAGTTATGAAAATATGCTTCTTTTCTCCAACCACACATGTTCACTCTAACAAATACTTATTTATGTCATCAGAACTATCCTAATATATTGGTAGAAATTCATAGTTGTCAATTTCATCAAGAACTCCTTCACCTGACTTCTATACTGGGGGAAGTTTCTGTTGAAATTTCTAAAGCATGTACTACAGAAACAAATTCTGTAAATCTAAACACTTACAATGATCTGCACTTGGAGAAGAAACCGGAAGACTTTGCCATCTGAAGAACAATCACGAACGAATCGAAAAGCTCTTCATGAGTTCACAAACCAAATCCCTCTTCTGTAATTGGACGAACCAATCTTGAATGTTCTTCTCAATAACCCCTTCTTCGTCATGTGCACCCGGACGAACCTTACACAATGACCTTATACACACGAGACGAACCCTTACTCTTTGACCTCGTACAGACCTCGCACATAGCTTGTCTCGTATGATCTCCATTGGCTTGGGTGCACACACATAGCGTGCCCTCTCCACTTGTCCTCTTGTCATGTTTTCCTCCCCTTTGCCTTGGAACCAATACTTATAGGGGGTAAGAGGTCTCTTCATATTCCTCCATTAATGGAGGAATATGAAAGAGTTGGAAGATGAAGAGGAAGGGGTGCCTCTTCATCTTCTATAACTCCAACATCTCCAACTCGTCCAAGTCAATCCATATAAGTTATCTAGTCACATAGACCATTTAAGAAAGCCACAAAGACCATATAAGAACATTCAATTCATACGCTAGGGAAAATAGTTCGTGCGACAGCAAACACACTGAGCAATTAATGCTAAGAAAGTTGTTACACTTAACTTAGCTGCTCTATAGAACGAATCAGAGACATCAATAACTTGTCTTTACCCCAGATTAAATATTTACATCAATATGAACATCTCTAATCCCTCATATGACAACTATGTCAAGAGCATGTTCAACATCTCAAATCAATACATTTATTCACAATTACATTTTTAAGTACTTAACAAAAAAAAATGTAACTGGTAGACCAGTGAATAAGTATCACAGATGTAAATCAATTTTAATCTTCCTTTTTAGCTAGAATCTATTAATTCTAATCAGTCGCTTTCCTAGTTATGCTCCATAGACCAAATCATCCATAGTCAATAGGACACACAATAAAGTAGCAAACACTGATTAAAACTTCAAGAAGACAGCTAAATAGTCACTTAGGGTAAGATTGAGATTAACTTATAACCTGTCTCATATAGTAGAGAAGCAGGGATCCATTCTCCTACTACCCTTATTGTCGCTATAGCACATGTGGTATGAATCACATGCTACGATGTTTTTCTCTTTACCAAAAAGAGTGTATGTTTTTCTTAAATATTTAACATCGTACAGATTTCGATCTAGACATACCTAACGTCTAATCCGAATTCAACTTATGAATTCTAATCTGGCCTTAAACAGGTTTAGTAAATGGTGGGTGCATTTACTTCGATCATTACATAAATGATCTCATCTTGATACAAAAATCAAGGCGACATCAACTTACGAGTATGTCTCTATCTACAATTACATAAGTTGTCTCATAAGTAATGGTCTTACCCATTTTATACTAAACAAATAGAGATGATTGTCCATGTGAGTCGACCAATCTCAGCCTGCCAACATGCTCATCGAGACTTTTATCCAAATGTAACAAATACATTTACACTAAATAGATCTGACATTTCATATATAACCAATTGTGTTATATTTTTCGATGTCCCAAAGACTTCACATGTCTTTGAAATGACTCTTTAGTCAATGGCTTAGTAAAAGGATTTGCAAACATAACACGTATAGGGATATACTCAAGAATTATCTTTTTCTTGTCAACAATGTCCCTTATGCTTGCCTTGACTGTGATATTCGAGATCCTTAGGAAAAGCTATAGTAGCTTAATTATCACAGTACACTGTAACATGACTCCCACTATCGTCAGCAATCCTCAAATGCATCAAGAACCTTCTTAACCAGATAACTTCTTGTGCAACAACTGCACGAACCACATACTCAGCTTTCATTGTCAACAGCACTACATAAGTCTGTTTTGACAGGGCTACACAAG
Source organism: Boesenbergia rotunda (assembly GCA_024364735.1). Taxonomy (NCBI): domain Eukaryota; kingdom Viridiplantae; phylum Streptophyta; class Magnoliopsida; order Zingiberales; family Zingiberaceae; genus Boesenbergia; species Boesenbergia rotunda. Next base: position 96,289 of record JAGFNQ010002227.1, read on the forward strand.
CCTATTTTAACAGTGCTACACAAGCTTGTTTCTTGCTGTTCCATGAGATGACGCCACCATTCAGCGAGAAGGTATAGCTAGATGTGGATTTTCTGTTATCAAGGTCTCTTGCCCAATATGCAATTGTAGAGCCCTTCTGGCTCAGCTTTGATCCTTTTCACTGCTTTCCAGTGTCTCGATCCTAGGTTTAACTGGAAACAACTAACTAAGCCGACAATATAGCTTATATTAGGACGAGTACACAATATAGTGTACATCAAACTACCAATGACACTAGCATATGATCTTTTCTTCATCTCGGCTATCTCTTCAGGAGTCTTGGGAGACATACTTTTGCTCAGAACAACACCTTTCGCTGTAGGTATTTGTTCAACTTTGCAATCAAATATATTGAAGTGCTGTAGTATCTTAGTGATATAAGCCTCTTGGGGCAAATCCAAAAGTCTTTTTGATCGATCACGAATGATCCATACTCCTAAGGTATGCTCAGCTTCTCCCATGTCTATTATGTCAAATTGTGATGACAGCCAAGATTTGACGTCAATCACAACTTTTAGGTCACTTCTAGCTATTAGCATATCATCAACATATAATGATAAAATGACTAACTTTCCTTTATCCTTCCTTAGGTAAACACAATGATCCTCATTGATCATTTCGAAACCATAAGACAAAATGACTTCATTGAATCTTATGTTCCATTGCATTGACGCTTATTTTAGCCTATACATAGACTTCTCAAGTCTACATACTTTATTCTTTTGGCCCTCAGCTATATAACCTTCTGGTTGTGTCATATAAATTTCTTCGTCAAGATTACCATTAAGGAAAGTCATCTTTACATCCATTTGACTCGTATTGACACAAATATCCGAATGAATCAATTTGACTCGTATTGACTCGTATTAATCATTACATGTTCATCGGACCACAAATATCCGAATGAATCAATTGCAATGGTGATTCAGCCCTAATAGGCTTACCAAACGGTTTCCTAGTTATTTTTCCAGCAAAACAATGCTCACATATAGACAAGTTAACTTTAGCACGAGTGTCGAGCAGACCCTCTCTTGCTAATCTATTCATTCTTTCTTGTCCTATATGTCCCAATCTAGCATGCCAAACTTCATCATTAACATCAGCATCACTAGTAAGAGCAATGTTTGAAAAACAACCATTATTTTCACGATTAACATCTGGTTCTACATCAAGAACCATAAAACCGTTTGATACATAACCATATCCAATTAACACAGAGTCAATTTTAAGTTCTACACAATGACTGTAAAAGTTCAAACAGTAACCCAATTCAAGAAGACAATAAACAGAAATCAAATTCTGTCGAATCTCAGGAGCATATAGGACATCATGCAGAAACAAGGTACGCCCACCACGAAGGTTGAGTTTGCAAGTGCCAATTCTTTTGACTTCAATTCTTGCATTATTTCCCACGTATATCCACTTATTGCCAGCTGGTACGCGACGGTACTCCACGTATGTAGCTCGATCACGAGCTACATGGTTCGTTGCTCCTGAATCTATAATCCACAAAGGATAAGAATCAACCAACAATATTGAACTAGCAACATAATGCTCATGAAACTTATTCTTGTTTGGGTTTTGCCTAGCAACAACAATAGCTTCTTTTCCCTCTCTTTTCTCGAACCATCTTTTCTTATTCTTGGATCCAGAACCTTCAGCTACAAAAGCTTGTTTAGAAATCCTTATGGATTCTATTCTCTCCGCCTCCAATTCAATTGGCGTGAGACATCAGTGAGAGTCTTGATACTCTCACTGTGAGTATGGTTCTGTTTCGTTTCCCAAGAATCAGGAAGGGAACGAATAACTGCCTGAACCTGTTATTCATCGGTCAACTCATGACCAGCAGCCTTTAGCTCCTGAATCATATTCCCCAGTACCCTCAGATATTGGGCCATGGAAATATTCGAGCGCTTTTTACAACTGTCAAACTTAATTGTCAGTTGACGAAGCTTGCTCAAGCTAACTTCACTACATTTTTTTCTAAGGGCTACCTAGACGGCATGAGCAGATGGTAATGACTCATACTCAAATACCAGGTCGCCTAACATTGAACTAATCAATATGCCCTTAGTAGTGGAGTCATTTTTCTTCCATGCCCTATAGACATCAAGATCAAGTTATGCTGTGCTATTGAACCATTAACAAGTTCTTCCATGAACTGATTCATAGTCTCTAGAACTTCTTGTTCCTCAAGAACATATTGTATCTTGAGATGCCATATTTTATAGTTATCCCCATATAATTTCTCTCTATTCAGTTTAGCTATGATGCTCTTAGTTGCCATGATCTATCATAAATAAACACATTATTTATTGACTAAGTGTAATTTATATGCATGTAACTTATGATTGACTCGTTGTAAATTAGAATTGGTTTACAAAATCAAGTAGTAACTATGTTTCCACTCATCATTCATATAATCCAATCTAATCAACATTGATCAATTATATTACATACATCCCATCAAATGAACTAATCATTTGTATAATGAACTAATCATAGAATGAACTAATCATTAAATGAACTAATCACTTGTATGAATAAACTAATCATTAAATGAACTAATCATTTGTAAAATGAACAAATCATTTATAAGAATGAACAAATCATTAAATGAACTAATCATTTGTAAAATGAACAAATCATTAAATGAACTAATCATTTATAATAATTGTTAACATATAACATGAATTTTTTTTCATAAAATAGTACTGTTTGTACTAAACAACAGTCTATACCACATGACTTTCATAAACTAAATAGGTCAATACTGTTCGTACATAACGATAATAACAATAACAATAACAAAACTTTAACAAACTAAATAAGCTAATGTCATTACCACTAGGACAAACACTAGTGCAGTTGTTAACATAATCCATTTTATGTTAGACTTTGCTCTATCTCCTCAATCGCGAGCTCATTCTGTCACACATCGAGACAGGTCATCGTGTATATCATCTTGGCATGTAGAATTGAAAAATATTATTGTCAGTACAAAACTGGCAATCCAGTAACAAAACTGGTTCATTTCAATTCACATATATATGCATAGAACACACAAAATCATAAGCAAATAAGAAAAACAAATCTCCTTTATTTGAGGAACTCCAGTTGACTAACACACTGGACCGGTCGATTTGAAAATTAGATCTCAAGTATTAGCTTATTCCTTTGGCCTTATTAGAACTGATCTAATTAGATATCTTATTGTTATTATTAAATTTTAAGTCTATTTATGTTTAAGTCAAACTTATTGATCAAACTAATTAGACTGGTTATAATTTAGACCAAATTGGTCTGGTTAAACCAACCAATGGTTTGAACTAGACCCGACCTAATTGGACCAAACTGATCTGATTAAACCAACAAATAGTTTGAACCAAAATCCGATATGATTGGACCAAACTAATCTCATTAAACCAACTAATGGTTTAACCCAAGTCTAATTGGATAGATTGATTCAAATTAATTGAACCAAAGTTATAGATAACTTTCGGTCACAGCTCCTGGTTGTGCCTCAACCCTCTCTTTGTCGGTTCGATTCTCTATTTGAGAATTTTCTGATTTTTTTTCCGTTTGATTTAATTAAATCAAACTTCTTTTCACAAAAATCGAAACAACCACGATACATAGTCGCGAGTTCCCAACGACTACGTTGGATTCTCGCCTGGCAAGAGAAGAACACGACGGAGACAAACTCCGGCCGCGACATCGAACAGGGACTAAGAAGTGTGATAGGTAAAGTCATGCTTTTACAATCTAACGCTCTGATACCAATGTTGATATTTCGAAAGCATGTACTACAGAAACAAATTCTGTAAATCTAAACACGTACAATGATCTGCACTTGGAGAAAAAACCGGAAGACTTTGCCATTTGAAGAACAATCACGAACGAATCGAAAAGCTCTTCATGAGTTCACAAACCAAATCCCTCTTCTGTAATTGGATGAATCAATCTTGAATGTTCTTCTCAATAACCCCTTTTTCGTCATGTGCACTCGGACGAACCTTACACAATGACCTTATACACACGAGACGAACCCTTACTCTTTGACCTCGCACATAGCTTGCCTCATACGATCTCTATTGGCTTGGACGCACACACATAGCGTGCCCTCTCCACTTGTCCTCTTGTCTTGTTGTCCTCCCCTTTGCCTTGGAAGCAATACTTATAGGGGGTAAGAGGTCTCTTCATATTCCTCCATTAATGGAGGAATATGAAAGAGTTGGAAGATGAAGAGGAAGGGGTGCCTCTTCATCTTCTATAACTCCATCAGTTTCCTGATCATTTCATTCCTTTTGAAAATTTTCTTATTTCGCCTAAATGGGTGATCAATTGGTAAAAATTTACGATAATTATCCAACTAGGATATTTTTCCACTGCAAAACAGTGAAAATATATCAAACTCATTCATGCAATATGAACATGCTAACTTACCAGTCGTGCTCTATCCTGACAATATTGAGTATGCTGGAAAATCACTAATTATCCATAAACAAGCATCGTGTATTGTAAAATTTGATTTACTTGCAATTTCATAAGTCTTTGACCTTAGATTCCATAAATGATTCAGCTCTGCATCAAAGGTTGTAAAAAAAATATCTATTTGCACTTTTGGATTTTGAGGACCTGAAATAAGTACAGTAAAATACATGAATTCATCTTTCATGCATATCAAGGGAGGTAAGTTATGTGGTGTTAATATAACTGGCTAAGATGAATATTATTGTCCATAGCTTCTAAATGGCTGAAATCCATCTGCGAAAAGTCCATGTCTCACATGAAGTGGTTCCATTGCAAAGGAGAAAATATTGTATCAAGATAATTTTATGCAAGGGAGTCACAAGGATGACATATTATATCTCCTTCGTTTACATGGTTTTGATTCCACCTCATGTGACTTGCTGTTGCGATAGATGCATACAAGCATTAGAGCATAACAGTTAATGGGAAGTAATACAAGACTTTCTAGGCAATATTTTTCTTCTTCTTCCTAGGCATGCAACTACACTGCTTATAACGAGGGTAATTACACATTCTGTATATCATCAAAAGATCATACAGTTATTAATACAACAATGAATCTTCTATACTGGCAAATCTATATATCTAATCAATTTCTTTGTATTGTAGAAGTTATCAGTGATGCAGTTATCAATGGAGAGTAACTCTGACATAATTGACACATGTCATAGTAACATCATTCAGAGAAATAATGTTCTACCTTCGTGTTCAGTAATCTTGCAAACAATTCTCTTTCAGTAGCCTTCAACATATCATATATTTTCTAAACTTCAAGAATAGGTGTTTCCTCTATATTCGATTTATCATATGTATTCATTGTGTCATAAACCATTGATTGCATTGCATTCACAACCTTGATGATTACTCTAGAGCAATTGGGCAGGATGACAAAATAACAGAAGATCCAATTTGGTCAAATATATACAACTCTTCATGACAATACTAGTTATAATAATTTGGAACAAACTCATACTTATATATATGTATTTTCATTGTATCATCATCACAGAAAGCTATTTTTCTATATCTACGCTGATTATATAGACATTTTAACTCAGTATCATTCAAACATTCTGGATGAGATTTAGTGAAGTTCAGAAAGTCTTTAACCCTAGCAAAAAAATTATATTGTCTAACCTATTATACATCCAAGTCTTGTTTATATATATTGTATTTTAATAAGAATAAAATTTTCATCATAATAAATAGACTAAAAGAATTATTAAGACAACTTGTTATGCATAACTAATAGTTTCTAATTCTTGGTAGTAATATAACATGAGCAATACATATGTACAAGAATAATAAGGAAACATGAACATATTAATGAAAACTAATAAAAATGTGATCAATTAGTCATGAGCTTTAATGCATAAAAAATAAAGTACAAGTATAATTAACATAAAAGCAAATACAAGGAAATAAATAAATAGAAAATAGACTGAAATGCCTAAGCCATGCAAATCACTAACTCTCATAGCGATTTAATGTTTGATTAAATTCATAGAAGCTATTCAAACATGATTGATTGATATTGTTTCATTGTGATAATGTTTAACCTAAATAAGCTGACATGGTGCTAAGACCATGACTCTATATTGTGCCTCTATATTTAATCTTGTCACTTCTATTTTGCTTCTAGCTTTTTCAGCATATTAGGTTGGGACACAACAACTAGACATCGGTCTATTTGTAGGACAGTCTACCCAATCTACATTGAAGAACCTTACTTACAATCTAAATAGGACTTCAATCGTAAAATTAGTTACCTTTACCTAGAGCACTTTTGAGTAACATAGATTCGTTGCGACTGTGCTTAGTCGAGCCCTACTCAGTGGCAGCCGAGTACTGTTCGACGACGGTCGAGCATGACCGAGCACTACCGGGCATGGCAATTCTCGATGCTAGTCATGCATTGGTGGGTGTGATGATGCTCGACGCCAGCAACCAAGGACATTTGAGAAAAAGGAGAGGGAGAAGAGTAAAGACCAGCACGCCAGAGGAGGAGAGATCATCTAAGAAGGAAAGATCGTTAGTCGCCGGTTGTAGGATTTATTGTGCAAGAGGAACATCGGGACTTCAAACCCTATTGTCATCCCAAATATAGCGACAAATTATGTAATCCGTCGCTAATAGCGGCGGAGAATAAGTTTTTCATCTCTATTAGCGACAATCATAAAACAATCGGTCATTACCTCTCTGTAATAAATTAGAAAATTGACTTAAATAGCGTCAAATTATTTAATATCGTTACTAAAGTGACGGATAACATATTTGCCATCGCTATTAGTGAAGGATTAAATATTCCGCCACTAAAACTGTCACTGATTCATGGCTTTTTTTTAGTGATTCACGCATATTCGAGTTAGTGTTTATGTAATCACATCCATGAATTCAACTTGTGTGCGAGTCAAAATTTTCGTCCGATCATACCAGACTAACCTGCATTAGACATTAATTTCTCTTCACTCGAGAAATTGATTTACGATGGTCTACTAGCAAAATAGTCATCTTATCCCTATTTAACTTATTGATTACCAAAACCAATTTTGCATGGGGCGTTGCTCATGCTCTTCCTGGCCGCGGAATCAACCGCCCATTGACTATTCTTCTTATAATAGGCAATCACTCCTTGGATCAAGTTCTCTGCGTTGGAGCTCGCGCTACTACTTCATGTTGGTGCAGTTTGCACTAATAATCAAAATCGATCTACATTCTGCCTCGGCATTGACTTCCCGTGTCTGATCTCGCTCGAGAAGGACGACGACTTGTTCCTGCTCGCCTTCAGTGAAGGTTGGATTTTGATAGTGCCTGATGGCTTTGGAGTTTCCAATTTCTCATTGGAGGATCGAGATATGTGTAACATGGATTTGAAGTAAGATCTTGAGGCTTCGACTTTGAGGCTGAGGCCTGAGAGTGGCCTCCTTAAGCTTCTTGGCCCAGGATTTCTTTGGGTTGAGCTCGCCGCTGGCATTGTGGGAATGGTAGGGTGTTGCAGTGGCGATGTCAGTGACCACGACAGTGGAGGTGTCGCGAAGGAGCTAGTTGGCCATTTGGAGGCGAGGGTGGAGGGGGAGGAGCTTACCCTTTAGAAGAGCTCAGAGGGGGAGGTAGGGGTGGATCATCGCCAGGCCGAATGAATTTTAAATTTGAGGCTATTAAGTGACGAATATTATCCGACTAATTATACACATTTATCTTTAAAAGAGCCAGAGCGGATTTCAAAAGAAGAACAAAAGAGCTTCAGCTTGCAAGGTGAATAAACTTCTATATTTCATCTTACTTCTCTTCTTCTTTCTTTGTCGGTGTTCATGCCTTTCATTTTCTTGTTGTTCAACTGTTATGTCATGAAAAATATTAAGAATTTTGTTTTGCTTTTTGGATTAATGTGGTTTGAAAAATTAAGAAAATAAAGAATTTCTTCGTGACAAATTAGGGTAGATATGGGAACAGAAATATGTGATTTATTTATTCATGTGTATTTGTAGATGTATTGATCTATTTCAACGTGATTGGAAAAATTCCCTCAACAAAGAGTGCATCAATATTAATCAGCTTATAATGAAAGTCAATTGACAACAACTAGCGATTAATTAAGTCGGCCGAAATAACACTAGCAACGTAAGCATTTGAGCCCTGCATACCATTTGGAAGGATACAAACACAACGCATCCTTCACTATTTGGCCAACTAATTACTCGATTAATTAGATATGTAAAAATCATGCATTGTCTTAATCCGCAAATTAATTGTCGCTGCCTCTTAGTTAATCCATCCCCAATCTTAATCATGTCGTTTAGCTGCAAAATTACCCGTCCGACGATGGCGACAGAGGTGTCATTTCATCCATGCAGCCGCGATGCGTGGCGGGATTCCCCTGCCGCGGCCACGTCTACGAGATTCAGCTGCACCATGGTGGACGTGTGAAACGACAGAGTCGAACGACGCGACACATGTACGTATGGGAAGCATAGGTGTGAGGGCATCGCCTGGCAAGTTGTCCCACATTGTCTCACTCTCTAAGAATTATTAATTCGAAAGGAGTCGTTAACCTTTCGACCAAATAAAAAGGTAATCTCATAATCTTTGCTTCCACACATATTTCATACTTGTGTGTTTCATCAGCATTAACGTTTGATAATAAATTTAATTTGACAAGACATTTCAAAGTATTATTGTTAAAATGTCTAAGTCGATCATGTTATAAATTAAAATACTCAACAACGTAGTTGGAAGCTTTTATTTTACCATCAAATTCACGGTGCATAGTCATTACAACCATTTTAAACACTCTGTTCTAAGTATCTCTTACCTACAAAGATATCATTCTTCGTAAGTACAAAGTTGTTTAATTGAAACACTAGTCTAAAGTCGGCCTTAACAAGTGTAAATCCAGAAACTAGTTTCTTCCTGATATCGGGAACGTAGAGCACATCAATGAGTGTTAACTCCTTCCTAGATGTCATCTTCAGGACAACTTTTCCGAGTCTGACAATCGACAATATAGTGGAATTGCCCATATAAAGCTTTGTTCCACTTATTGGAGTATACTTGGAGAACATCGTCGTCTTATCAGAACATATGTGACGTATTGCTCTAGTATCGATCTACCACTACTTCGGGTCGTCCACCACCATGTTGGATTTAAACACGACCGCAGTGAGATCTAGTTTCAAAAAATCGGGGAGGCTGTCATCAAAGGTTGCGACATGGTTCGCAACATTCTTTTGACTCTTAATTAGTTTCTTCGGACGTCTATAATCCATGGACATATATCCTGACTTTTCGTAGTTATAGCACGAGCCCTTGAATTTCTTGCCTTGAGCTTTCTTTTTGGATTTCTTCAGCTTCTTGGCGTTCGGCTCAACCAGGTTGGACATCTCGTCGATAACACGCTTCGTTCCTCTAGAGTCGAATAGCTTTCGATTATCCTCCTCTATTTGTAGCCTCAGAATCAGGTCTTCGAGTCCCATCTCCTTTTGCTTGTGCTTGAAGTAAGTTTTGAAATCCTTCCACGATGGAAGGAGTTTCTCTATTACTACAGCTACTTTGAACGACTAGTTCAACTTCATGCATTCAGCATCCAGATCCATGCAATATAAATTGCATGTCTTGGACTTGAGACGTTGCGCTCTTGGAATCCATCTTGAAATCCAGAAACTGGTCGATGATAAATTTCTTCAATCCGACATTTTTGATTTTGTATTTCTTTTCTAGTGATTCCCACAGAGATTTTGACATCTCCATCGGAATATACACGTTATACAACGTGTCATCCAATGCGTTGAGAACGTAGTTACGGCACAGGAAATTTGCATGCAACCATACATTGCATGCAACCTTGTTGTTGGAATTATCTTCCTTAGTGGCTGGTGGGTCTTCACGTAAAAGTTGTACGAAGTTTAGCGTTGTCAGATAGAACAACATCTTCTGCAGCTATCGTTTGAAGTCGGCTCCGTTGAATTTCTCCAGCTTCTCTCTGTACGGAACGATGGTCGGAACATCGTTGATCAAGCCATATCAATTTTCACAATATCGTTTTACGATTGTGAGGTCGGTTGGTTAGTTGTTGCTGGGAGGATGCAAACTGATTTGATATTGTCGAGGCTAGTATGTCAGCCATACCTTTGCTTGCTGTGCTTATCTGCCCCATGGCTACTACCTGCCTCCCCCTATGCCAGCTTACGGTATTAGCTTTCTTAATCACGTAAAAATTTAATTAATCTTGGAGAATCTATTTTTGATGCCGAGTTAATTTACTGATCAGGATACGGTGGTTCCTCTTCTATCGGAGCAATGGCTGCTGGGGGAGTGGCGACGGCTGCTGCGGCTTACGGAGCTCATCACCTTCTCTCTCACGGCCACCATCATCATCATGGTAGTCACCACCACCACCATCCAGGGCACGGCATGTTCCACAACAACCACCATGGCATGTTGCATCACGGCCACGGCCACGGCCACGGCCACGGTTAAAGTTAAAGCATTGGCACGGCATGTGTCCATAGTATGTGTGAATTTCTTCATCTCTTTTGTCTGCGTTTACTAATCTGTTGGAAATGCATCGTTGTTCTTTACTATTAATTCCTAGGTTTTTCATATATCACAAGCTTGCAGATATCGCGACAACAGAGATGGACATACCAAATTAAGCACTCAAGATAACTAATTAAATATCAGATCCTTTAGGCAGTACTAGTTGTACAGCTTTGCCCACGAGCATATCGATCGAGTCTATTTGAATAAGTGAATATTATTGTAAATGAACATGTTTCAGCAGAGCACAACATAATGAAGTATTGTAATTATACACATCCAATCTTCTAAAACAGGCCGGTTTTAGCTGTGCAGTCGAGTCACAAAACAAACTAAAAGAAAATTTATTTACTTGGTATACACTTATTTTTAACATGAAGCCATCAGCGGGGATAGCTCAGTTGGGAGAGCGTCAGACTGAAGATCTGAAGGTCACGTGTTCGATCCACGTTCACCGCACTTTTTTAAATTGTTTTTCCCGCACATTTTTAAATTGTTTTTCCTACCAACGCATCTTTCTTCTCTAAATCCATTACTCTTATCACCTCATCATCTCCGCACAAAACAATCATGAGAGGTAGATTGAATATGAAGCCATCAGCGGGGATAGCTCAGTTGGGAGAGATTAGAGATTTGAAGGTCACGTTTCACCGCACTTTTTAAAATTGTTTTTCCTTCCAACACTACAAAAAAAGGGCAATTCTGCGACAAAAAATTTTCGTCGTAGATTAGCGATAAATTTTGCGACAAAAAAAATATTTGTTGCAAATTGTAACAAATTTTGCGACGAAAATCCAATTGTCGCCAATTAGCGACAAAAATTTTTCGTTGTCAAATTTGTTGCGCTTTTGCGACAAAAATAATTATTCGACGCAAAATTTGCAACAAATTTTTTTTCGTTGCAAAATTTGCGACAAATTTGATATTTGTCGCAAATTTTGCAACGAAAAAAATTTTGTTGCAAATTTTGCAACGAAAATGAATATTCGTCGCAAAATTAGCAACAATATTTTTTTCGTTGCAAAATTTGCGACGAATTTAAAATTTGTCGCAAACTTACAACAAATATTTAATTTATCCTAAAAATATAATTCGTCGCAAAATTTGGGCAGTATTTGTTTTGATTTTTTAAATATTTAATTCTGCGACGAATTTGGAAATTCGTCGCAGAATCTGGGACGAATTTCAAAATTCGTCGCAAAATCTGGGACGAATTCTGAAATTCGTCGCAAAATTAAATTTTTAAAAAGAAACTTAAATACCTTCAAAAAATCATAAATAAATGTACGGAGCTCCAAATTTCATGAAATAAGTTTCTACATGCTCGTAGCTATTTCATAATGAAATAAATGACGTCAAACTTAAATTTTACCGGATAAATTTATAGAAAAAAATTTTAAGACACAAAAATATATTTTCCAAATAAATAATATTTAGAAAATTACAAATAAAAATATATTATGTAAAATTTAAGTTTGAGGTCATTTATATCACGAGGATATCGATACGAGCACGTAGAAACTCGTTTCGTTAAACTTCGAGTTCTGTAGGTCCATATATGAAATTTATTAATATTCTTTTGGTTTATTTAAAAATAATTATTTGCGACGAATTTCGAAATTCGTTGCAAAATTTGCAACGAATTTGTAAATTTGTCGCAAAATTTGCAACGAATTTGGGAATTCGTCGCAGATTTGGGACGAATTTAGAAATTCGTCACAAACTTGGAAAATCCAAAATAAATTCGAAATGTCGCAGATTGAGCTACAGAACTCGGAATGACATGAAACAAGTTTCTACGAGTTCGTATCGACGTCCTCGTGATATAAATGAACTTAAACACAAATTTCAATAAAAATTCTAGGGATCGATGTAGGATTAATATGAAATTGCATATAACAATTTCAGACTTAGACATTTTAACTAAGTGAATGCTGATATAAATAATAAACTATGAAAAATATATATATTAACGGAAATACATATTTGTGGCGGTTTAGCTCATCAGGGGATCAATACGAACACATAGAAACTTGTTTCATTAAATTTCGAGTTCTCTAGGTCCATCTACGACAATTAAACGGTATTTATTTTGATTTTTTAAAAATTTAATTCTGCGACGAATTTCAAAATTCGTCGCAGAATCTAGGACGAATTTTCAAATTCGTCGCAGAATCTGGGACGAATTGGAAAATTCGTCGCAGAATTAAATTTTTAAAAAGAAACCTAAATACCTTCAAAAAATCATAAATAAACATACGGAGCTCCGAATTTCATGAAATAAGTTTCTACGTACTCGTAGCGATTTCATCATGAAATAAATGACGTCAAACTTAAATTTTTAGAAAAAAATTTTAAGACACAAAAATATATTTCCCAAGTAAATAATATTTAGAAAATTACAAATAAAAATATATTATCTAAAATTTAAGTTTGAAGTCATTTATATCACGAGTATATCGATACGAGCACGTAGAAACTCGTTTCGTTAAATTTCGAGTTCTGTAGGTCCATATATGAAATTTATTAATATTCTTTTGGTTTATTTAAAAATAATTATTTGCGACGAATTTCGAAATTCGTTGCAAAATTTCCAACGAATTTGTAAATTTGTCACAAAATTTGCAACAAATTTGGAAATTCATCGCAGATTTGGGACGAATTTAGAAATTCGTCGCAAACTTGGAAAATCAAAAATAAATTCGAAATGTCGCAGATTGAGCTAAAGAACTCGGAATGACATGAAACAAGTTTGTACGAGTTCGTATCGACGTCCTCATGATATAAATGATCTTAAACACAAATTTCAATAAAAATTCTAGGGATCAATGTAGGATTAATATGAAATTGCATATAACAATTTCAGACTTAGACATTTTAACTAAGTGAATGCTGATATAAATAATAAACTATGAAAAATATATATATTAACGGAAATACATATTTGTGGCGGTTTAGCTCATCAGGGGATCAATACGAACACATAGAAACTTGTTTCATTAAATTCCGAGTTCTCTAGGTCCATTTACGACAATTAAACGGTATTTATTTTGATTTTTTTAAAATTTAATTCTGCGACGAATTTCAAAATTCGTCGCAGAATCTGGGACAAATTTTCAAATTCATCGCAGAATCTGGGACGAATTTGAAAATTCGTCGCAGAATCTGGGACGAATTCTGAAATTCGTCGCAGAATTAAATTTTTAAAAAGAAACCTAAATACCTTCAAAATTCATAAATAAACGTACAGAGCTCCGAATTTCATGAAATAAGTTTCTACGTACTCGTAGCGATTTCATCATGAAATAAATGACGTCAAACTTAAATTTTATCGGATAAATTTATAGAAAAAAAATTTTAAGACACAAAAATATATTTCCCAAGTAAATAATATTTAGAAAATTATAAATAAAAATATATTATGTAAAATTTAAGTTTGAGGTCATTTATATCACGAGGATATCGATACGAGCACGTAGAAACTCGTTTCGTTAAATTTCGAGTTCTGTAAGTCCATATATGAAATTTATTAATCTTCTTTTGGTTTATTTAAAAATAATTATTTGCGACGAATTTCGAAATTCGTTGCAAAATTTGCTACGAATTTGTAAATTTGTCACAAAATTTGCAACGAATTTGGAAATTCGTCGCAGATTTGGGACGAATTTAGAAATTCGTCGCAAACTTGGGAAATCCAAAATAAATTCGAAATGTCGCAGATTGAGCTACAGAACTCGGAATGACATGAAACAAGTTTCTACGAGTTCGTATCGACGTCCTCGTGATATAAATGATCTTAAACACAAATTTTAATAAAAATTCTAGAGATCAATGTAGGATTAATATAAAATTGCATGTAACAATTTCAAACTTAGACATTTTAACTAAGTGAATACTGATATAAATAATGAACTATGAAAAATATATATATTAATGGAAATACATATTTGTGGCCGTTTAGCTCATCAGGGGATCAATACGAACACATAGAAACTTGTTTCATTAAATTCCGAGTTCTCTAGGTCCATCTACGACAATTAAACGATATTTGTTTTGATTTTTTAAAAATTTAATTCTGCGACGAATTTCAAAATTCATCCCTAATCTGCGACGAATTTTGAAATTCGTCGCAGAATCTGGGACGAATTTGAAAATTCGTCCCAGAATCTGGGACGAATTCTGAAATTCGTCGCAGAATTAAATTTTTAAAAAGAAACCTAAATACCTTCAAAAATCATAAATAAACGTACGGATCTCCGAATTTCATGAAATAAGTTTCTACATGCTCGTAGCGATTTCATCATGAAATAAATGACGTCAAACTTAAATTTTATAGAATAAATTTATAGAAAAAAATTTAAGACACAAAAATATTTTTTCCAAGTAAATAATATTTAGAAAATTACAAATAAAAACATATTATGTAAAATTTAAGTTTGAGGTCATTTATATCACGAGGATATCGATACGAGCACGTAGAAACTCGTTTCGTTAAATTCCGAGTTCTGTAGGTCCGTATATGAAATTTATTAATATTCTTTTGGTTTATTTAAAATAATTATTTGCGACGAATTTCGAAATTCGTTGCAAAATTTGCAACGAATTTGTAAATTTGTCGCAAAATTTGCAACGAATTTGGAAATTCGTCGCAGATTTGGAACGAATTTAAAAATTCGTCGCAAATTTGGAAAATCCAAAATACATTCGAAATTTCGCAGATTGAGCTACTGAACTCGGAATGACATGAAACAAGTTTCTACGAGTTCGTATCGACGTTCTCGTGATATAAATGATCTTAAACACAAATTTCAAGAAAAATTCTAGGGATTAATGTAGGATTAATATGAAATTGCATATAACAATTTCAGACTTAGACATTTTAACTAAGTGAATGCTAATATAAATAAAGAACTATGAAAAAAATATATATTAATGGAAATACATATTTGTGGCCGTTTAGCTCATCAGGGGATCAATACGAACACATAGAAACTTGTTTCATTAAATTCCGAGTTCTCTAGGTCCATCCACGACAATTAAACGGTATTTGTTTTGATTTGTAAAAATTTAATTCTGCGACGAATTTCAAAATTCGTCCCTAATCTGCGACGAATTTGGAAATTCGTCGCAGAATCTGGGACGAATTTGAAAATTCGTCCCAGAATCTGGGACGAGTTCTGAAATTCGTCGCAGAATAAAATTTTTAAAAAGAAACCTAAATACCTTCAAAAAATTATAAATAAACGTACGGAGCTCCGAATTTCATGAAATAGGTTTCTACATGCTCGTAGCGATTTCATCATGAAATAAATGACGTCAAACTTAAATTTTACTGGATAAATTTATAGGAAAAAAATTTTAAAGCCGCAAAAATATATTTTCTAAGTAAATAATATTTAGAAAATTAAAAATAAAAATATATTAAGTAAAATTTAAGTTTGAGGTCATTTATATCAGAGGATATCGATACGAGCACGTAGAAACTCGTTTCGTTAAATTCCGTATTTTGTAGGTCGATATATGAAATTTATTAATAGTCTTTTGGTTTATTTAAAAATAATTATTTGCGACGAATTTAGAAATTTGTCGCAAAATTTGCAACGAATTTGTAAATTCGTCGCAAAATTTGCAACGAATTTTGAAATTCGTCACAGAATTTGGGACGAATTTTGAAATTCGTCGCAAAATTTTAATTAAAGTTATTCGAAATTATATTTTTAGAGTAAATAATATTTAAAATATTATAAATAAAAATATATTATGCAGATTATTTTGGGTCGAAAATTCTTAATTATTTATAACACCATATTGTTTTTTTTGAAGTTATTTATGTTTTTTAAAAAAAAATAATTTAGGGTCGAAATGTGCGACAAATTAATTTTTGTCGCAAAATTCTAATTATATATACCTCCAAATCTGCTTTTTGCCCTATCTTGTTTTGGGTTTTGGCGGCTGTGTGATTTTTTTGGCGCGCGCTCCATCCCTGCGACGACGCTCCGGTAAGCGTCTACTCATTCTCTCTTCTTTCTTCGTGATTTTTCTGGCTGCGATTTTTCTCCCTCTTTTCTCTCTTCGGCCGCGCGTGGCCGCGCTCGAGCTACCGATCGCGCGCGCCCGTGCTCGCGCTACCGACCGTGCGCGAGCTACCGGCATCGCGCGGCCGAGTTTGCGCGCTACCGGACTCGCACAGCCGCGCTCGCGTGCTACCGGCCGCGCTCGGTAGCACGCGACGTCCGCCCGTGCTACCGGACTCGCACGGACGCGCTCGCGTGCTACCGGCCGCGCTCGATAGCACGCGACGTCCGCCCGTGCTACCGGACTCGCACGGACGCGCTCGCGTGCTACCGGCCGCGCTTGATAGCACGCGACGTCCGCCCGTGCTACCGGACTCGCACGGTCGCGCTCAAGTGCTACCGGCCGCGCTCGGCCGCTATCATTCGCGCACGGCCGCGCTCGCCCACTACTATACCAGCGTCTCACGGCGCCGCTCGCCTCGCGCGCTACCAGCCGTGCTCTCCTCGCGCGCTACCGGCCTGACGCGGAGGTGGTCGCCTCGCTTGCTACCGGTCGCGTGCGGGTGCATTTGCGCTATACCTGGCGCACGTAGGGGATGTCGCGCGATACCAGCTGCGCACGGACTGGGTCGCTCGCTCTCTTCCGGCCGCGCTCAGCCTCCCTCGAGCATTCCCGGTCGCGCCAGGGCGGGCCCGTTCGGCTGGGCCTGGCTTGGCCAGGCTGGTCCGTGCTGGGCTGGTCCGGGAGGGACTGGTCCGGGCCTGGCTGGTCCAGGCCGAACATATCAAGCTTGGCTCGGCTTGTGCCACGTTGCTCAAGTCGAGTTTTATAATTAAAGATGTGATTTATATATATATATATTTATATTTGACTGTGTAATATTTTTTGTGTAGGTCTTAAGTGAATGTGTTTGGATTGACTACCATCGTCTTTGTTGGTGACCTTTGTTTGGTACGTCTGTATCCTTCTTTTATTGTTTATTATTTTGATTAATGTTTACTATAGTATTCCATGTCTTAGTGTGAGTGTTATATAAGATTAGGTTTTGTTAGTTTTATATTGGTTTGTAAAAATTTGTGTTTGCTTGTATTATAACATACAATTAGGATATTATTTAAATGATCATGTGTTTTTCTTTGTTTGTATGTGATTAACTAATTGATCGATTTAGGATATTATTAATTAATTCTTCATTTTAATATAAAAGTAATTATTTAATTTAAGTAAATCTCAAATTATTTTTTAATTTGAAATTTTAAAAATTATTTATTCCAAATTAATAAAATCATAAAATAATTAATTTAACCTAATATGAAATAATTAGTAATTAATTATTTATTTTAATTAATTTATACAGTTGTGATATCAAACTTAATTAATTAATTTTAAATTTTAAATTAATTCAAAAATATGATATTAATTAATCGTAAACTCAATAATTTAATTAGCTAACTATTAATTCTTAAATATTAATTTATACCTTAATTAATAAATTTAATCAACTAATTTTACAAGAATATTGTTATGCATATCTAATTTTTTTTGGAAATTATTATTTATGTTATTATAATTTATAAACAGGCAAAATGCAGAATGAAAGAAGGTGGATGTATAAAAAAATTTACCCGATCGTCGAGGTTTATCTGATGAGTTTATTACTGGATTGAGACAATTTTTGAGTTTTGCATCTAGTCAATTTCAGTATATGGATGGCAATAAAATAAGATGTCCATGCAAAAAGTGTCACAATGGTAAATTTTTACTCTGCGATAAAGTTGAAGAACATCTTTGTAGATTTGGATTTACCCCGAATTACTATAATTGGACATCTCACGGTGAACCGTTCATATCTGATGAAGATTATCAACAAAATATACAAGTCTCAGTTGGTGGCGATCAGAGTTATTATGATCAATTAAATTCATATCAAAGAATGGTATTTGATGCAGTCGGTCAGAATTTCAATCCTAACATGTGTGGTGCAAGTTCTAGTTATCCACCAATAGTTGAACAAATGTTTACTACTTATACATGATCACCATTGGAGGGAGTAGAAGTACCACCTGTTAATGACACATATCTTCAATTTCAAGAAGTGTTCAGTGCTGCTGATGAACCATTATGGTCTGGTTGTGACAGCCACACTAAATTATCTCTTACTGCAACACTATTAAATATCAAAGCAGAGCATAATGTGTCACAAGATTGTTTTAATGATTTTGTTCAAGTTATTGGAGAGGCATTGCCACGTGATCACATACTGCCTAATGATTTTTATAGTATGAAAAAACTCGTGAAAGAATTGGGTCTTCCGGTGCAAAGAATTGATGTTTGCAGAGATGGTTGTATGTTATATTGGGGAGTTGATGAAAATGCAGAGGTTTGTAAATTCTGTAATCAATCTCGGTACAAGAGCAGTAGAACTAATCAACAACGATGTAAATCATATAGTCAAATGTTTTATTTGCCCTTAACTCCTAGATTACAAAGACTTTATGCTTCAAAAGCAACTGCTGAACACATGACATGGCATGCAAATCATCAAACAGAAGAGGGGCTAATGTGTCATCCATCAGATGCAGAGGCATGGAAGAATTTTGATAGAACATATCCGGAATTTGCAAAGGAGATTAGAACATTAGATTAGGTCTATGTGCAGATGGGTTTGCTCCGTTTGGCAAATCAGGAAGAAACTATTCATGTTGGCCAGTTATCTTAACTCCGTATAATCTTCCACCTGGGATGTGCATGAAAACACCTTATATGTTTTTAACTTTAGTTGTACCTGGCCCGCAAAATCCGAAGAAGTTAATAGATATTTATATGCAACCACTGATTGCAGAACTTAAACAATTATGGGATGAAGGTGTTTCTACATACGATGTTCATACTAATCAGACGTTTGTAATGAAGGTTGCTCTTCTTTGGACAATAAATGACTTTCCTGCTTATGGTATGTTATCCGGTTGGAGTACCGCTGGGATCTTAGGATGCCCAATATGTATGGAGAGATCAAAGTCTATCAGATTGAAACATGGAAAGAAGCCGAGTTATTTTGACTGTCATTGATAATTTTTACCAACAAATCATAATTTCAGAAAAAATAAAAATGAATTCACCAAGAACAGAATTGAAAGAACACCTCCACCATTGAGATTAACTGGTGAACAGATATGGTGGCGAGTGGCTGACTTTTCATCTGTTATTGAAAAGCCATATGATACAACATATGAATATGGAAGAACACATAAATGGACTAAACGAAGTATATTTTGAAATTTACCATATTGGTATAGTCATTTGATTCATCATAATCTCGATGTAATGCATATTGAGAAGAATGTTTGTGATAATCTGATAAATACAGTAATGGATATCAATGGAAAAATCAAAGGCAATTTGAATGCAAGAAAAGACTTGCGACTCCTTTGCAAAAGACACACTCTCGATGTCGATGAAAATAGTAGAGGACCAAAGCCAAAGGCAATTTATACATTAAATAAGGATCAAAGACCTGTTGTTTGTGAATGGTTTAAATCATTGAAATTTCCAGATGGCTATGTCTCTAATCTCGGAAGATGTGTTGATTTGAAGGAATACAAATTGATTGGTTTGAAAAGTCATGATTGCCATATAATCATGCAAAGACTTATTCCTATTGCTTTTAAGGAATTCTTACCGAATTTTGTTTGGGGTGCCATTAGCAAGTTAAGCATTTTCTTACATGATATATGTTCAATAGTTTTAAGACATTCACACATGGAGGCGTTAGAGAGACACATTCCAATTATTTTGTGTAATTTGGAAAGGATTTTTCCACCTTCATTTTTTGATTCCATGGAACATCTCTTGGTTCATTTGCCATACGAGGCCAAAGTTGGAGGACCTGTACATTTTCGCTGGATGTATCCATTTGAAAGGTAAAATATTCTAACACAATATCTTAATGCATAGTAATTATTTCATTTTATTATATATTAATATCTAATATAAGTTATTTTATTACAATTAGATTTCTATATCATTTGAAGAAAAAAATTAAAAATAAGGCACGAGTTGAAGCATCTATTGTTAATGCATATATTGTGGAAGAAATTACAACTTTTGCATCTTATTATTTTGAACCCCACGTTCAAAGCAAGAGACGGAGACCAGGAAGAAATGATGAGGGTCCTATTGATCCTAATTTTAACTCATTCTCAATTTTTAATTATCTTGGTCGACCAAGTGGACAATGTAAAGAGAGATACTTAACTGGTCAAGAATGGCGGGCAGTGCATACATATATTTTACTTAATTGTCCTGAAGTATCGCCATATTACCAGTAAGTATATATTCTCTCAATTTCCAATTTTTGTGTTAAATTGATTGCATAATTATTTTTTTTTTATGGTAGGATTTTTCAAAACTTATATTCTGAATTATCGACACACGAGTTTGATCGTTTATGTGAAGAAGAATTTGCACCATGGTTCAAATCATATGTAAGTATAAAATCCAAATTTGGTTTTATATAAACATATTTTTAACAATTGATATCTTTGTCATTAGGTTCATGATAATCGAACTCACATTCAACATGAAATGTTGTTCCATCTATCATGGGGTCCAAAAGCATTGGTACGCACTTGGCCAACTTATTTTATAAATGGATATAATTTTCATACTCAAGAATATGACACGGGCAAGAGTACAATGAATAGTGGAGTTTGTGTAAAATCATCAAATGATGAAGATCCAAGCAATGATTTTTATGGTTTGCTGGATGAAATTATAGAGGTAGAATATCCTGGCCCAGCTATGCGAGTTATTCTATTCATGTGTCATTGGTTTGACCCTATCAAAGGGATGAATGTGCATCCACAGTATAATTTGGTTGAAATAAATCATAAGAGATTGTATAAGAGATATGAACCATTTATATTGGCACAACAAGCAATTCAAGTATTTTATACTTCATATCCTAGTTTGAAACGTGACAAATTGGATTGGTGGGCTGTTTGTAAAACGAAAGCATGGAAAAAAATTGAGGAACGTTGGGAAGACATTGCATATCAACAAGAGCAAGTTGTAAATACATTTCAGACAGAGGAATATAATATTCCAACATTACGAGATCCCAGTGGAATAGTGATAAATGTGGATGCAAGTGAAATTGATGATGATGATGATGATGACGACGACGACGATGATGAAGAAGATGATGAGGAGGAGGAGGACGAGGTGGAGGATGAGGATGACAATGACAATGAGGACGTTGATTTTTGATGATGGGTAAGTTTATTATCTTAATATAAAAAATTAATGTATAGTTGATATCTCATTTGTAATCTTATATATATTATTTAATGCTTTATATTTCTTGCTATTTATAGGTCATCACAGGTGATATCTTGTCGTCACAGGATTTGCACATTTTCTTTATCTCTACGAATATGGTAAGGTTTTCTTTTCTACAACTTATTTTATTTTCTATGTACCATTATATTTTTTTAGTCTTATATCTTATAGTTCAATTCCAATGACAGAGATATCATTTTCTAGGCTTGTAGTAAGTTCTTAGTTTTTAGATTTATTTGACATATATACTTGTTTGTATAGTTGGGTTTTATCTTGCCTGCATTAATATGGAAGTCTGAGTTTCCTTTATGGTCTTTATCATTGAGATCCTCAATAATAGTAGTGTAGAAGAGCATGGAGGTATTATGCTATCTATATTACTGCCTGCACTATTTCTTTTCATTGTATTGTATTAGAGCATCATACACTAAGATTGTTGTTCCATTTCATGAATATCTTACTTTTTCTCTTCAATGTTATCAGGTACTATACAGATCATTTTGAAGGATAACGACAGGTCATCTCCTCTCATTTCTCCATGTCACCTAGAAGCTTGTTGAGGTTTTTGTAATAGGAAATTTAACTCGTTACCTTGTAATTATGACAGTCATTATCTTTTGAGTTGATATTGACTTCTTCTATGTAAACTATTACATTTATTGTTTGTGATTTTGTTATCATGTAAAGTATAATATTTATTGTTTTAAATTTCATTTAAACAAACTATGAATTAGTTTTAATCTTTGTCTTTAAATTTTCTTTTTTTTTTTAATCTTGCTATTGATGGATAATCAATTAGAGCGGATTATAGTTGAAAATTATGAGAAAATAAAATAGGTATCGATTTTGATTCTAATGATTTGAGATTTGTTTTATTATAATTTTATTTATAAATATAATTTTTAATCAACTAGAGCATATTGTAATTGAAAATCTTGAGAAAATAAAATAGGTATCAATTTTGAATCTAATGATTTGAGATTTATTTTAATAAAATTTTATTTATAAATATAATTTTTAAAACATTTTAATCATTTTGCGATGACTTTTGCGACAAAAATATTTTTGTCGCAAAATTATCGATATTACTGTTTATCGAAAATTTGCGACGAATTTTGAATTAGTTGCTAAATTCGTTGCAAATCTGCGACCAATTTATAAAATTCGTCGCAGATTTTGTGACAATTTTATAAAATTTGTCGCAGAATCTGTGACAAATTTATAGAATTCGTCGCAGATTTTGTGACGAATTTAGGATTTGTTGCTAAATTCGTCGCAGATTCTGCGACAAATTTATAAAATTTGTCGCAGAATCTAAAAAAAATTGTGGCAGATTTTACAATAAATTAATATTTTCGTTGCAATAATCTGGGACGAGTCAAAAATTCGTCGCAAAATCTGCAACGAATTCCTAAATTTGTCGCAAAATCTGTGACAAATTTAGCTATTTGTTGCAGATATTTTGCGATGAATTCTGAAATTCGTCGCAAATTTTGCGACAAATTATAAAATTCGTCGCAGAATTTGCAACGAATTTTTAAATATGTCGCAGATTTTTTGCGACGAATAAAAAATTTATCGCAGTTTTTGCAACAAGTTTTGTTTTCGTCCCAAAAAATCTGCGACAAATTTTATTATTCGTCGCAAATTTTGCGACAAATTTTTTATTCGTTGGAAATAATCTGCAACAAATTTTAAAATTCGTCGCAAATTCTGCGACAAATATTTATAATTTGTTGCAGATTTTTTGCAACGAATTTGAAAATTTGTCGCAGATTTTTTGAAACGAATTTAAAAATTTGTCGCAGAATCTGCGACGAATTTTCAAATTCGTTGCAAAAATTTAGATAAATTATATTAAAATCTGCGACAAAGATGGCGACGAAAATTTAATTTGTTGGAAATTTTGCGACGAATAATGTTTTTGTCGCAAAATTTGCGACAAATTCTTTTTTTTTATCGCAGAATTCTGCGACGAGTATTTGGCGACGAATTTTTTTTTATCGCCAAATTTGTCGCAAAAATTTTTTACGACGATTTTTTTTTTTAAATTCGTCGCAAAATCGAGTTTTTTTTGTAGTGCAACGCATCTTTCTTCTCTAAATCCATTTCTCTTATCGCCTCGCTTCATCACATTTTTAAATTGTTTTTCCTACCAACACATCTTCCTTCTCTAAATCCATTTCTCTTATCGCCTCACTTCATCATCTCCGCACAGCAATCATTAGAGGTAGATTGAATACTACTAACAAAGATTCCTCCTCTGAATCGTTATTAGGCTCATACTTGAGATGAGACCTAAGAGGCTCTCATCCACTTTTAGAGGGGTTCAAAAAATAATAATTAGTTAGGTTTAGAATTTCCTATTGGACAAACTTTTACCTAAGCTGACCCATGATAGTTGTCTCTTCGATCCATCTTCTATTTTGGTAAATTTCTATTTGATCTAGCCAATGTTTGTACTGATATTGATTCCTTTCCATTTCTCCCAGAAACTACGACTTCTTTTTGTTTTCTCTTCGATAAATTGAATGACTACTTATGAGCGCTTTTTTACTTCTAGTAAGATATGCTTCAGATAGATCATATCCCTTGTAAAGGTGTGTCTATTTCACACTACAAATTGACCTTTTTCGATTTGTATGCATTCTTTTGTAAACGTTTATTGTCCTTATATTTTCTGAAATTAGTTAACATGTATATTGCATGCTCTATGTCCTATTCTCATTCTCTTGCTCACACTAGTTTGTTGTCCTTCACATCGATTGCAAATGTGATTGCAACATAATGATGGTATATAGGCCACTTTAAAGATAATAACAATTTTCGTTTCACAAATCACAATGACCTCAACAAATTGTGTTCCTCTATGTACACCATTTCCCCTCTTTAAAGATCATAACAAGTTGAAATCAATTAAAACATATATTCGATCATCCATGCCATAAGAAAGATAAAATAAATTGACAATGTTGTCTATTGAAAAGAAAATAATTGAATGTCTTAATTATACATGCTTAATAGATATATATACTTTTGTAGCTAAAATGGAAATAAGACCTATTGTATTTGTAAAATATTGAAATAGGAGGGGCTAAAGTGCAAAAAATGCACAACACTTATATTTCCTTTTCTCGGTTTCTCTTCCTCCTCTGCTTGAATCGATTTCTCCTCTCCCCTTTTCTCCATTCTCTTCACCATTTCCAAGCACCAGTTGACGGTCGGCAGCCGACGATTTGCCTTGCTCACCTCACGATGGCCATGCAGGGCGACTAGGGTTAGGTGAGTGCTTCTCTTTTCCCTAGATCTCAACCCATTGGGATTTTACAGTATGATTTCTCCTATGAATCTTGGAGCTTTTACCGATCCTAGGCGGATCTGCCCTTAGACCGGATCTCGGAGGAGAAGGGAGCTCGTCGGAGAGGGGGAGAAGAGTCTTCGCTGTGGTCTTCGATTTGATGCCAAATCTAGTCGGATCCAAAGCAAGGGATCGGAGTTGGTGCAACTAAGGTTTGGATCGGTAGAATAATTTCTTTCTTGGATGAACTGGGATTTGGAATTTGATTGTATGGGGTGTTTTTGGGTTTCGATCGTATGCCCCTGGTTTGCCATGAGGTCACTGTTGGATTAGAGGTTTGATTTTAATTTTTGTTTAGGAATGGATGAGTTGTTCTTCCATAATTTTCTTTTAAGCAGAGATTGTAGGTGCCGGAAGCACCAGATCGAACCTAGTTTTTGCTAATGGCAAAGAGTTCAAAGTTAAGGTTAAGGTATTATGTAATGAATCTGTTAAGTGTGCAGGAAAGTCCTAGGTAAGCTAGGCACGAAGTCTTAACCTGCAGCATTGAGCAATAAGTCTTGGTCGTGGCCTGGGCACCGAAGTCCTAATCCTGAAGATCGGGCAGAAGTCTTAGCTGGGTGGGAGCTACGGGCAGAAGTAGAGACGGGTCGAGGAACAGACGTCTTAAGATCCGGCAGTCTCGGAGGCCGAGCAAAAGTCCAATCGGAGGAGCAGGTTGGCGAAAGGTAACTTCTCCAGAGTGGAGTAGGTGAGGGCGCGTTCCCCGGAAGAGGGAACAGTAGGCGTCAGTTCGACCTAGGGTTCTATTTGGAAACCCAAAGTCAGAACCAAGAGAGTGCAAGCTATTATTTATACTTGATTTTATTATTACTGCTATTCTGGAACTAACCCTGGTTGTAGGAGCAAGAGGTTCAAGTTTCTGCATCCCAGGCAGCTGAGAGGGCTCAAGCGCCCGAGAACACAGGCACTCCAGATGGGGTTTCTTCCTGTGGCTGTGAAGCTGAGCTGGCAAGTTGCCACGTCTGCATGTGAAGCGCCCTTGAGCAGTCAGGCGCCCTAGACGTCCCAAGCACCCTGGATGGGGGATAGACATTGGCCGAGTCTGCGGATAAGTTTGCGCCCAAACCGGCTGACCTGGCAGGCACCCCATAGCAACACAGGCGCCCTGGACACTAGTATAAAATAGGGTTCACCCCTGTTTCCAAAATAAGATTTCTCTCAACTCAAAAACTCAAACGCTCAGTTCATTTCCTCCGTGCTCGAGTTCCAAGCGTCAACAATGCTCAAGATCGACAACCTGCTGCTCCGTTCTTCAGATTTCTTTCTGGTCGTTGGTATAATTTCAAGTTGCTTTCAATTCTATATTCGTAAATTAAAATCTTGTAATACCATTTTTGAAATATAGAATTGCCTAACAAAAATGATCAAGAATCGTGGGCCTTGGAGTAGGAGCCGTTACAGACTCCGAACCAAGTAAAAACAAAAGGAATTAGCATTGCTGTATTTTTCGCTGTGCATTATTCTTACTTATCCGAATTTATTTTTATCAATATTCACCTACCTCTATCGATTCTAAACGATCCCACAGAGATGATTGAATCAGTTATGTTGTGAATGATGACCCAAATTTAGTAGTAGATCTATA
Organism: Boesenbergia rotunda; assembly: GCA_024364735.1. Lineage (NCBI taxonomy): Eukaryota > Viridiplantae > Streptophyta > Magnoliopsida > Zingiberales > Zingiberaceae > Boesenbergia > Boesenbergia rotunda. Next base: position 123,198 of record JAGFNQ010002227.1, read on the forward strand.
TTGGACTGAGATTTTGTTGCGATCTTGTGTTGGGAACCTTTTCGGCTCTGTTCCTGGTTTTGAAAGGGATTTGTGCTTATTGTTTTTCGTTAGGTTAGTTAGCTTGGTGTTTTTGTTGAGGGTTCATGAAGTTGTGGTAATTGGATGTTTAAATTCCAATTTAGTAGTATGTGTTCCGTGAGGTCACTATGAGCTATGGAGATGATCTGGGTCGTAAATGAATGCTATGTTGTTTTACCTTTGGTTATGTGATACGCCGTGGGGATGCTGTGAGCCTTGTTTGCTGTAAGGTCAGCTCGGTAAGGGTAAAGGGTGCTTGCTGTGGATGGCTACTATTTGGTGGACTTCTTGATCTTTTCTACTTATGTTCTTGGATGAATTGTGTTGGAATCTTGAGTTTTAGTATGGAGCTTCATGGATGGGTTTGGTTTTCTTTGGGAATTAAGCTAGTCTAAATATATAGAATCGATTGGTAATCAATCATTTAATTTTGAGTTAATTAAATGATTATGATAATTAGGATCGCAACTAATATGGGTTAGTAGTTGATTAGTTACTTACTTTTGTGTAAATAGAGGAAATTGATTGACTTGTCTATTTCATTTTAGATTATTTGGACGGGGTTCTCTTCACTTTCAGATCTACTATATCGGAGGCGGGTACCTTCGACTTATCTATTTTAGATATTATCATAGTTATATGTATGGTTTGTTATGATAGCGGCAGTACTTACTTATTCTTGTATACCTCCACTGGATACTAGTAGCTTGACTTTGAGATGCTTCCTATTTACTCTCGTATAGTACGTACACGACATGGATTGATTGCTAGTAGTACCCTGCATATAAATCGGTGGCTTATTTTTAGATCATGATTTACACTTAGACCTGTGCATGCCTTATACTCTAGGGAGGTCTTTGGTAAGATGTTGCATGCGTTTAGTGTCATGCACCATATCTGCACCATTGCATAGCTGACAACCCTGAGCTCCCTTGTGGTCGAGTCAGGTTGTCAGATCATGTTGTGTGCACATAGCCACTCATGGGTAGTGGCTACCGGAGGGTGCGTCTAGTTACTCCGTCTAGACTCCGCACGATAACTCTTGTAGTGGTTTCTATGCTGGATAGCAATCAGGGACCCCTTCGAGTGTGTACAGTTGCTTTGTGTTGCTCTGCTTGGTCACTCATGGGTAGTGGTACCGGAGCGTGATAGCAGGCAGGGCTCTCTCATCTTTCCGGTGATTTAAGGAGTTGAGAGATTTATCTCTCTCATATGACATCGGGTATGAGTGTTTACTCTACCATTATCCTGTCCACT
>JAGFNQ010002228.1:0-41273 GCA_024364735.1 Boesenbergia rotunda
GGATGTAATGCATGAATATCTCTCATAATAGTCTTGCCACGTCTTCTTTGTTGAGCTTGGGATGAAGGCATGAGCTCATTTTCATCTGATAAATGTAATTTTCACTTAGTGATGGAAAATAATTTAGTATTCATATTCAAAAATGTTTTTCACCTTGCTCATTTGCCTCCTCATTTTGCATCTCCAATGGTGAATGTGATGTTGTGTTTTGTGATTCAATTTCATCATCAACTCCTCTATTACTTGATTCTTCTCTCCTAGATTGTCTTTGGCTATTTTCGATTAGCTTTCGCATTCTTTTATTTGCCATTTTCGGAAGTTACCTAAAAATCACAATATAAAAATCATATGATGTTAATCACAAAGATACAAAACAAATGAACATTTCAATTGGGGGTGGTGATATATTCAATCAATCTCTAAGTACACAAATACGAAAATAAAATAAAAAGAGGCAAGAAATTTTATACACTTAATCTAAATGTTCATTCAATCCATCCACATAAATCTAGATTTAGGTAACAATAGAGAAAATTATATCCATTGATAAGAGGTAGACGAAAGTGTATAACTAACATGTCGAAAATTCATAAAGCAGCTGAAGAAGCAATACTAGAAGTTAAACTTCATAAAGCAGTTGAAGAAGCAATACTAGAAGCAATACTCAAAAATTCATAAAGTAACTGAACATTTTATAAAACAGATTTTGATACCACTTGAAGAAGCAGATTCCAATGAACCAAATTCTGATGTCACCTGCAGAAAGCAATACTAGAAGCTAAGAATACAGAGGCTATTACAGCGCCACCTACAGATTCCAAAATGAAGAGATTTCATCATATTGACAACACCTAGAGAGAGAGAGAAAAAAGCAGGAGCCTTTACCTGCAAAGAGAGGTCAATCAAAGAATGAGGGCGAAGGTTCAAAGAGAGGGCGAAAGAATAAAAACCCTAATATAGATAGGAATTGGAAATAGGTCAAATCCTCTGTAGAAGGCTCCCAAAATGAATAAGCAACAAGGAAAAAGCCGGAGTGTAGGGTAAGGTACGATAGGTCAAATAGCATACCTGAAAGGAGGCGGAGGTTCTCCTGGCTACGTACCTAGAGGGAGGCGGAGGCTCGTTAGCAAATGGGACGATGGCGAGACAGCAGCGCGACACTTCGTCTACAGGTTGCCCGCAAGGAAAATAGAGACCTGATCTTGGTGGAAGCTACGACGCAGGTAACACGAAACTTTGTCGATTAATCCACAAGCAAATCGCGAGAGGGTAAGGAAAGGTTTGGTGGAGGGAAATGTAGCGGGAATGAAACTTTGGGCGGAGTGTGAGGGAGGGAAATTACATAAAGAGGGAAATTAACATAAAGAGGGAGGGAAATTAACATAAAGGACCATTTTTATTTATTAGTATTAATGTTACTATTTAATTAAATTCAATTTAATAATAAAAATAACTATAAAAAATAAAATAACTATAAAAAATAGGGGAATACAAATTATGGTAACAACGAATGTTTTACGTTTAAATTTTGATTAGAATTTTGAAAATACAGAGGAAAGTGTTAGCTTAAAATTTGTTGCGTGTTTGATAGAGTAATTTTTCGGAGATCATAATTTTGACCCAAATCGCCCATGGAGCATAATTTCAGCCTCAATCACACGAATTTAAACCTCAGCATAGTTGAGCAGCAGCAATAGAAAAAAAAAAATTTGATATCAAGCATCTCAATTACTCCTGCACTTCTGAATTTTGAAAAAAAAAATCTGCCATCTTTGTCGGTTCTTAACCTTGCCAGCTTAGAGGGTTTTTGACGTAGTGGAAAGGTATGGAATTGGGATAAACAAATTTAAGACGTTGAATTGCGCACGATTACCGTCGACGACTCTTCCAAAACCAAACTTTGAGGCCCTAAACGTCAATATTTGGCCAAAAAGCGTCGTAGGTCATGGCAAAGCTATGAGTATTGCTCAGATGCCCGATTCCACATGGAATAGCCACAAAAAATCCAAAATTCGACATCTAAAAGTTGACCATAATTACGAAAATGCCCCTATTGCAATGGGTAAAACTTCTCCATGTAGCTTAGGGCAACTCTGTCCACGTCAATTTTTTTAGAATCGTAGTAGTGCAACCAAAATCAATTAGGGTCTATCCAATATAAGATTAACCTTTGTAGTGAACACTTTCAAAATTAGATGGGTTGATTAGCTCTTAGCTGTAAGTTTCAGAAATCACAATTTGATACAAGTTCAAGCTTGGCTCAAGTTGATTCTTATTTGGGATGTGATACCATTTAGTATTGTAATGGTAAAAGCCCCCCCTTATGATACCATTTAGTATTGTAAGAAGTTGGAGCAATTTGCCCCCAAAATAAAGCTGCAAAACACTGCAACAAACACTGCAATTTTTTTATTTAGTTCAAACAAATTGATTCAAAGGAAGAAAATGAGATCAGTCATTCAATATAAGTATTTTGGATAATGGTTCATGTGGAAGGAATGAAATCTCAAATTTTTGATACTATGACATTTTATTTAAAAGGCAATAAGAGAAATCAATTTCAGTGTCACAAAAACACTGCATTGACCAAGCATCCCAAGCTACTTCTCATTTGGATGGATTGGTGAAGAAATTCACAGCAATTCTATAGGCAGCACACTTTAATTCTCCTTCAGAAACTTCCAGCAAGTCAAAATCAGCCGAAATCATCAAGCCACATCACCATTACAGCCAATTCCAGCACACTTGCAACTCAGCAGCCAAAGACCTGAAAGAAATCAGCAAACCATTCCATAATATCAGAAATCAGATAACCACAGTTACAGCTTTCAGAAATCAGAGAATACCAGCTCTAGCATTTCAACAAGCCAAAAACTGCAGTTACACAGTTACAACAAACTGCAGCCCAAAAACCAAGCCAAACTTAGCATTTCAACAAGCCAACAGCCTCTTTAGACAGCCCCTTCACCCAGAAATCAGTAACCCTGGCACTCACGTGCCAATTGGCTCACAATAGTGCAGGCAGCAGAGCAGGCCTTTAACACCTTGGGACAACATGCAGAAAACTTGCAGAAATCAGAATTAACACATGATACATCACCAGAAACAATTGGCACGAAATCTGCAACTTTTCTGTATCATGATAACACATGATACATCACCAGAATTAACACATGATACATCACCAGAAATCAGAATTAACACCTTGGGATAACAGGCAGCAGAGCAGGCCTTTAACTCAGCCTCCAATGTTGGTAGAAACATTTCTGAAATCTGCAACTTCATCACCAGAAATACTTACACACAGCTCCTTACCATTTGTATCACATTTTAGCACCACCTAACAACAGCCAAGTCCTCAAGAGCAAACACCCCACTCCACTTGATACAATTGGCACAAAATCAGGCCCATTTCAGCAAGCATTCAAGCAGGAGCAAAAAGAAATCAGAAATAATAGAACAACAGCCCTCAAGAACATTTGGCACACCCCATTGCCCCTCTCTATGCAGAACTAGCAGCCCCTAAGCACCCCACTGCAATGTCCAATAAACTGTCAACAACCATCCAACAACACCAAAACCTCCTCCTAGCACTTTACCACACTTTGTAAATTAATTTGGAACAGTTTGGGAAAGAAACCAAAAGGAAAGAAAACAAAAGGAAAGAAAACATAATAAACAGTTTGGAAGTGAATTTATTTCCATTGGCACTAAATAGTTTTTTCTTCATTTTTTGTGTTAATAGAGATGATTTCAACATAATGAACGAAAACACAAAGATCATACAATTAGATTTCATCATCTGTTTCATTGTTTACAACTGGAATGACATCAAATATTCACACAAAATAATAAGTGGAGCAGTAATCTTTTTTGATAGCACACGACGAAGAGCAATTGGAAGGAACTGTTCTAGCATGATATGACAATCATGGCTTTTCAAGCCCATAATTCTACAACATCCAACATCTACACACTTTGAAATATCAGATGACATACCATCAGGGACACGAATATCTTTCAGTACTGAACAAAATATCTTTTTTTCATCTTTAGACATAGAGTAACATGCAGGGGGCAAATACTCTCTACCATCTGATTGTGTCCGTGGCCATAATTGTTTCATAATACCCAAAATCTTTAAATCTTTACGTGCCGCATAATTATCTTTGCTCTTGTTGGAATCATCTAAAAGTGTTCCAATGATATTGTCGCAAACATTTTTTTCAATATGTATAGAGTCCAAATTATGTCTGATCAAATTAAATTCCCAGTATGGTAGGCTAAAAAATATACTTTGTTTTCTCCACATTTGTTCAATTGATCCTGTTTTTATTCTCACCCTTGGTTTTGATGCATTACTCTTACCAAAAACCACATTCTTGTTTATGATCATTCGTAGAACTTCAGATCCAGACAGTGGCGCCAATTCTAACTCACGTTGCTCTGGTTTGCCATAACTAGAGTTAATGCGAATTTCTGAATTCAGTGGTAGAAAACGACGATGCCCTCTGAACGACCACTTTTTGCCATATTTTAGGTAAACTGCATCTGTCTTATCAGCACAAGTAGGACATGCATTCTTGGCATATGTATTCCAACCAGACAAACAACCCAAACCAGGAAAATCACTGATTGTCCAAAGTAATGCAGCACGCATTTGAAACATTTCTTTGTCACAAGCATCAAATGTAGCAATCCCATTTTCCCATAAATCTTTCAATTCAGTCAATAGGGGACGCAAATATATATCAATATCATTTCCAGGTGCTTTTGGACCTGGAATAAGGGTGGATAAAATAATAGAATGAGGCTTCATGCATTCCCAAGGAGGCAAATTATAAGGCATTACAACAATAGGCCAAGTACTATGTGAAGTGCTTTGATTTTTAAATGGATTAAACCCATCAGCGGCGAGTCCAAGCGTACATTTCTAGGATCAGAAGCAAACTCACAATGACGATCATCAAATTCCTTCCATGCTCGAGAATCAGCTGGATGCCTTAGATTTCCATCCGAAATGCGTTTTTTGAAATGCCACTGCATATTTTCAGATGTCTTGGATGACATGAATAACCGTTGTAATCTTGGTTTTAATGGAAAATACCAAAAGACTTTGGCTGGAATTTTAACCACAAGATGTTTTTTCCCACCTTTATATGGCCTCTTAGATGATTTCTGTAAATTTTTCCATCTTGAAAGGTTACACACTTTGCAAGCCTGTTCATTCTCACTTTCTCCCCAATAAATCATGCAATCATTTGGACAAGCATGTATTTTTTCATAATGAAGTCCTAAACTAGAAATTAATTTTTTTGCTTCATAAAAAGACTTAGGCACTTGAGCTTCAGATGGAAGTACTCGACGAAGGAAATCCAGCAATGCCGTAAATGACTGATCACTCCATTTTCCATTCACTTTCAATTGAAATAACTCAACAAGGAACGTCAATTTAGAAAACTCTGTGCATCCTGTATATAATTGTTGTTTCCCTTCTTCTATTAGTCAATAAAAATCATTCACATTAGACTCCATTGGTGTATGACTCGTCGATGCACCAATGTAATTTTCATTACTGATAGATCCTTCATGTATTCCAAATGCATCATGCAACATTTCTTGTACCGCAGGTTCTTGGCTAGTTTCTTCATAAACTTGTTGCACTGAATCCTGAAGTTCATTGTTATCATGATCTTGTACATTTAGTTTTTCTCCATGAAAATTCCAAATGCGATAATCTTGTAAGATACCATTTATCATCAGATGTTCATGTACTGTCTCACGATCATGACTTAATGAGTTTATGCATTTACAACAAGGACATGGTCTTGTCACATCTGGAGCCGCATCACCAAATGCATAACGTAAAAAATATAAGATTCCTACACGATACTCAATACTGCCATGTGGGGCAGCCATCCATTCCTTTCGCATGGTTTGATCCTGTTAAATAATTTTTAAAAGTTTATACATTGAAGCAAGATTTATCAAATTTTAAAAAAATCATAGACAAAATTTTAAATAATTCAACAAACATAAAATATAATTCCTAAATATAAAATTTCAAATACATAAACAAAAGGATTTTAAAAGAAACAAAAAACTCACACAAGCTAATGGCCTTATGAGAAATCTGTGATATTATTCAACTTAGAAGCGAAAAATATGAATATAAAGCTTAGCATCATAGAAAAGTTGTAAGCAAAATACTACAATAAAATTGAAAAATAATACGATTAATAATCTAGATAAAATTGATACAATTTACATAAACAAAGGGATTCAATTAAAAATTTTACATCGATTACAAAGGGATTCAATTGAAAATTCATAAACAATTTACATCATAGCAAATACATAAACAAAGGGATTCAATTGAAAATTTTACAAATCTACTGAGCCAACACAAACCCTAATCGATTACAATTTTATCATCCTTTAACACAAAAAATTGTTATCATGCAAAACTAAACCAAGAAATTACCTCGAGAAACAAAATCAACGGCAATTTGATGTGGACGTCGAAGGATGATGCTACGATGCAATTAATCTGCAGATGGGTCGTTGGAAAACAGATCGCTGGAACAATTAGGATCGCTGGAATAATTAGGGTTGTAGGAAAAAAATTGGCTATGGCTATTGGAATTGTAAAAAGAATGCGATGCGTCCCTGTTTTTTTTAAAAAAAATCCGTATTCGGCCTTTAGAAGCGGTCATTAACCGCCTCTAAAATAGACTTGTAGAAACGATTTTAAAAACCGCTTCTAAAAAGGATATGAACATGATTTTTTTAAAAAAATCCGGGCTAGATCTTTAGAAGCGGTCAACGAACGCTTCAAAAAATCTTATATAGAAACGGATTTCTGAACCGCCTCTAGAAGTGTCCAACAAAACTGACTTCGATACTGCTCCGATTTTGAATCAACTGAATCGGTTATAGGAGCGGTTAACTCTAACCGGTTCTATTGATTTTACATTTACAACCGGTTTATCAACCGCTACTAAAATTTCGGTCCTAAAGTCTATTTTTTTTGTAGTGATTGTGTGATATTGTTTGATATTCATTTGCTAAGCTTCTATTGGAGTGTGCAGGCTTTACAGGGATGATTCAAACATTGGAGGAGAGTCAATGGGAGGCTTTCCTTGGAGCAGGTTTGGCTGTTTCCTTGTTTCAGGTCTCAACGGCGTCTGGAGAGCAGCTGGCAACTGACGGAGGCTCAGCTGGAGAGGGTCTTCAGTGGACTGAGTGCTCAGGGAGTCAGGGGGTCAGGCTGTGGCTTCAGTGGATGCTGATGGAGAGCCTGGTAATGGGAGCAGATGCTTAAGACGAGGCTGGAAGCAGAGGAGCGACAACGGGAAAAACAGACAGGAACTTGAGGAGTTTGGCTGGGCTGTGTGTTGTGCTCTCTGTTGCTTGGTGCTTGAGCGTTCTTGTTTCATCTTTGTGAGCTATCCTTCTCTTAGTCTCGTGAGCTTATCTTGTATCCTATTGAGACGCTTGTGGAGAGATTTCTCCACCGAGAAGGAGGCTCTATCTTATCCGGGTTCACCGGGACTTGATCTGTCGACGATCAAGGGATCGCCCACCTTACGGGCACGCCAAGGAGTAGGGGCAAGTTATCCCCGAACCTTGTACATCGTTGTGTCGTCTGGTTTGCTCATTTTGTGTTGATTTCTGTTCTTCATTTCTGTTTCTGCATCTTGTCTTCCGCTGCTAACGTTTAAGTGCAGAAACTTGAAAAGAAAGTGATTTTGGTGTCTAGCTATATTCACCCCCCCTCTATAGCCATCTCGTCACCAACAAGTGGTATCAGAGCTTGGGTCTCTGTTCACTGCTTAACATCCGAGAGCTTTTCGACAAGATGGCTGGAAGAGAAGGAATGAGCACAAATCGACCTCCATTCCTTGACGGCACAGATTTTCCATATTGGAGGTCAAGGATAGAGTTCTATCTCAAAACCAACATGAGCTTGTGGTTCTCTGTCAAGGAGGGGTTTTCCCTTCCAAAGGATAATGAAGGAAAGGAGCTTGAGTTTTCCAAGTGGTCGGCTGAGCAAATCCGGAAGAGGGAAGCCAATGCCAAAGCTATTGTCACCTTGCAATGTGGGATGACAAAGGACCAACTCATCAAAGTTGGTCCCTTTACAAGTGCAAAGGACCTATGGAACAAAATCTTTGAGCTCCATGAGGGAACTCAAGACACCCGGAGAGCCAAGAAGGATTTGCTTCACAGTCAACTCCAAAACCTCACCATGGGAGAAAATGAAAATGTAAGTGAACTCCATGGACGGTTTAAAGAAGTGTTGAATGGTCTCCACTCCATAAATGAAAAGGTAGAAAATAGAGACCTAGTGAGGTATGTACTCAAAGCCTTTCCTAGGAATGTCTTGTGGTCATCCATGGTGGATGCTTACAAGGTGTCCAAGGATTTATCTCGTGTTAAGTTAGAAGATCTATTTTGCAAAATGGAATTACATGAGATCTCTAACCAAAGTCCCAAAGAGAAAGGGATTGCTTTAGTGGCAGGTGACAACAAGAACAAGGAGGAGAAGAACACTCACTGTCACATGGCATTCATGGCACTAGAGGACTCGAGAGAAGAAAGTGATAACGAGTCAAGCTCCTCAACCGCGCCTTCATCATCTTCGGATGATGAAGAGGTAATTTTTCCCGAGTTAGATAAGTGCTATCGAGCCATCGCATGTCTAACTAAGATGCTTAAAAAATCTAAGGCCAAAGTTAAATCTTTGAAATTGGAAGTAGAACATTTAAAAACCTCTAAGGATGAGGTAATTGATGACTTGCATGTTAAGACCCTTGAGAATGACAATAAGGACTTAAAGAGCGAAGTTGAAAATCTCAAGAATGTTCTTGAGAAATTCTCATCTAGTTCCAAAACCTTAGACATGATACTCAATTCCCAAAGGGCGGTTTACAATAAGGCCGGTATGGGTTACCGACCTAAGAAACCAACCTTTGTATCATTAATGTCAAGAACCCAATTTAGATCATCAAATGATTCTAGGGTTCAAAAGGTTAGAAAGAAATTGATTAAGGCATGGGTGCCTAAGTCCCTCATTGTTGATGCATTAGGTCCCAAAATTTGGGTACCTAAAACCTCCATATTTCGAATTGTATAAGCATTGTTTGAGGGGGAGCATCTATCAACATAGGTTGTTGATAAGTGGTGCTCCAAACCAAGGCTAAGGTTACACTAGTGTCAAAATAAGTCAACAAGCCTTGGAAATTGTTTGAAGGGTTTAGATTCACACATAACTTGCTCTTGCCATGAATTGCTTAGGATAATTAGTTTTCTCGTTGCAATTTATGTCTTCCTGCAAATTATGATTTATGATATGCCTTATCTCAAGCTTAAGGTGGTTTGTTTGGTAAACATGATCGAGTATGCCATAATTTTCTTGTGTGTGTTATAGAACATGAAGGCATGCTATTGTACAAGATGAACACATAGTTTAAATTGATCATGATGTGAAATAAGCATGTTTTGGAATTTTAATCATCCATTGGAATTGGCACAAACTTAATTTTGGTTAAAAACAACATGATCATGCTAAAAACATTCCGATCATGCCTTGGTACACATAGATTTCATTCATGTATTGATGTTGATAAATAGCAATATGCATCCATGCTATCCATGATTATAAACTTCCTGTTAAAGTGATGGTATGCATACCTGCCTTGGAATTTTGATACAAACATGTTTTGACATCCAAGAACATGCTTAGGACATAATTGATCAGTCAACCTAGTGATGGTATATTAATCCATGGAAATTCTTAATCCTTGATATGAAATGAAGCTTAGTTAAGAGACCCAAATCAGATTGCTTGCTTTGATTAAATGATTTATGGTTAATGGAACTCATTTAGGGAGTAAATCTGATTATATTAGGGATTAGAGTGATTAAGAGTTGAAACGAACTTGTTTCTGAAACTGATCAGTTTCAGAAACCATTCTGTATCATCCCTGATCGGTCCACCGACCGATCAGGGGTGCTTCTGATCGGTCTGGTGACCGATCAGACCAACTCTGATCAAGGAACTCCCAGATCGTTCCAGATTGATCCAAAATCTCCTCAAGCCAATCTCTTTTCATCAAATTGTATCAGTGTAATGATCATACTACAAACAAACATGATACAATCCGTTTACAATTGAAACATATTTGATCACCCATTGGTACAAACCTGGTACTAAGGGAGCACAAATTTGTTCAAGTGGTACAAACCTGGTACTTAATAGTGATTTGGTACAAACCTATGTTGGAATGTTCAAATTCATAAGAAAGGGTTTGTTGAGCCATGACTCTTGTTCTTGATGTCGTGTTTCAGAAATGTTTCTGAAATGTCGAATATTAATAGAGTCTACACCCCTATTGTGGAATGCAAATTGTTAATGCAGTCTGACCAGGAATGTATCAGAGTTTCAGGAATTTTTCTGAAATTTGATCGCTCCCCAGACTAATAAGAAATATCTCTGTATCAAGTAGTCAACGAACCTGATTGGTCACGGAGACCACTCAGGATTATGTTTCAGATACAGTTGCATTCCTTACTCGTCCTATGAAGCATATACGCATTTGACCATGATATACTTCTGTATATGTCTTCACATAGAAGTCCAAGTGTTAATGCAGTCCGATCTTGTACGAATCAAAATTACAGAAATTTTTCTGAAAATTGATCGTTCATAGATAAATCAGAAATTTTTCTGTATCGATCATCAGTTTGATGGAACTGCGATAATTGTTGTCATATGATGCGTATACATTGTTGTCATGATACATTTATGGTATATGTCTCTCATATGCAATTCAGAAATTATCCTTTGATTATTTTTTTTGGGGAGACCCTTGATTGAGGGGGAGTTGTGTTCAAACTTAATAACCATACCCTTTTCGATGTTTGACAAAGGGGGAGAAAATGGCTGATTACGTTTATGATTATTATAGGGGGAGGATCATGATTCCCTTATGAGAATTGAATGGACTTCAATTGATTGATACATAAACTTAAATCGGGTTGTCAAACAACAAAAAGGGGGAGATTGTTGATACAGTCTGGCCCGGTTGTTGTTTTGGTGTTTGACAATTATTTAAGTTTGGTTGAGCGAATTTGGGTTAAAGTCCTGGTCGGGGACTGGGCATGAAACCCTGGTGAGTGAAGCCAGGTCCTAGCTTGTGAAGCTAGGTTGAAATCCCGGTGAGTGAAGTCGGGTCCTGGTGAGTGAAGCCAGGTGATGGAAATCCCAGTGAGTGAAGCCGGGTCCTGGTGAGTGAAGCCAGGTGTTGGAAATCCCGGTGAGTGAAGTCGGGTCCTGGTGAGTGAAGCCAGGTGTTGGAAATCCCGGTGAGTGAAGCCGGGTCCTGGTGAGTGAAGCCAGGTGTTGAAAAGTCCTAATTGGAAGAGGTGGGTGAAAAGTCCTAGCTTGGAGGGCTAGGTGAAAAGTCCTAACTTGGAGGGTTAGGTGAAAAGTCCCATCTTGGAGAGTTAGGTGAAAAAGTCCTGGCTTGGAGGGTCAGGTGCCTAGCTTGGAGGGCTAGGTTGGATGAAGGTCTAACTCGGAGGGGTTGGGTGAAAAGTCCTAGCTTGGAGGGCTAGGTGAAAAGTCCTAGCTTGGAGGGCTAGGTGAAAAGTCCTAACTTGGAGGGTTAGGTGCAAATTCCCAACTTGGAGAGTTAGATTGAAAAATCCTTAGCTTGGAGGGCTAAGGTGAATGAAATCCTAGCTTGGAAGGCTAGGTCTGCGGCCCTGGATCGGTCTGGTGACCGATCAGGGAGTTGACACGCTGCTCCTTCGTGGATCGGTCTGGTGACCGATCCAGTGATGTCTGATCGGTCTGGTGACCGATCAGGAAGTGTGTGTTTCACTCACTGCACAGCTCCTGATCGGTCTGGTGACCGATCAAGGAGCGAACAGTGAGTTGAGTTCCCCTGCTGATCTGCTCCTGATCGGTCTGGTGACCGATCAGGGATACTGCTCAGATCGGTCTAGTGAACGATCATTTGTCGCAAGGTTCTCACTATCACCGATCAGGATGACTCCTGATTGGTCTGGAAGCAGCCTGATTGGTCTGGTGACCGATCAGGCTGGAGCCTGATTGGTCTGGTGACCGATCAGGCAGGAGCCTGATTGGTCTGGGGACCAATCAGGAGTGTGCAGAAGACTTCTGGATCGGTCTGGTGACTGATCAGGGTCCTTCCTGATCGGTCTGGTGACCGATCAGGCGCAGAACTTTAATTCAAATACGCTGTCAGAAGCTCTGATCGCGTCTGTTTTCTCTGCCGATTCGCTGATATTGTGTGATATTGTTTGATATTCATTTGCTAAGCTTCTATTGGAGTGTGCAGGCTTTACAGGGATGATTCAAACATTGGAGGAGAGTCAATGGGAGGCTTTCCTTGGAGCAGGTTTGGCTGTTTCCTTGTTTCAGGTCTCAACGGCGTCTGGAGAGCAGCTGGCAACTGACGGAGGCTCAGCTGGAGAGGGTCTTCAGTGGACTGAGTGCTCAGGGAGTCAGGGGGTCAGGCTGTGGCTTCAGTGGATGCTGATGGAGAGCCTGGTGATGGGAGCAGATGCTTAAGACGAGGCTGGAAGCAGAGGAGCGACAACGGGAAAAACAAACAGGAACTTGAGGAGTTTGGCTGGGCTGTGTGTTGTGCTCTCTGTTGCTTGGTGCTTGAGCGTTCTTGTTTCATCTTTGTGAGCTATCCTTCTCTTAGTCTCGTGAGCTTATCTTGTATCCTATTGAGATGCTTGTGGAGAGGTTTCTCCACCGAGAAGGAGGCTATATCTTATCCAGGTTCACTGGGGCTTGATCTGCCGACGATCAAGGGATCGCCCACCTTACGGGCACGCCAAGGAGTAGGGGCAAGTTATTCCCAAACCTTGTACATTGTTGTGTCGTCTGGTTTGCTCATTTTGTGTTGATTTCTGTTCTTCATTTCTGTTTCTGCATCTTGTCTTCCGCTGCTAACGTTTAAGTGCAGAAACTTGAAAAGAAAGTGTTTTTGGTGTCTGGCTATATTCACCCCCCCCCCTCTATAGCCATCTCGTCACCAACATGTGCGACATTCATAAAGTAAGAGGGGATAGGGAAGCGCAGCCCTAGTTCCATTTGTCCTAGGAAGAAGGTGTAAAAACCCTAATGGGGGGTTACCGGCCGTTGATCGGCGGTTGGAACCCTCACCTCCCAATCTGCTGGAATGTCATATTTTTGACAGGCGGCTTGAAGAGAGTCCGACCTCACCTTGGAGGAGACAGTTTCATACCACTCGGAATGAAACCCCAATTCTTCCAAAGAGCATTCATCCGAACTAGAAGGCTTCTTTGTCTTCCCCATCGTGGTCCAGGAGGAAGAAGGAAGGGCACAGAGAACAAAAAGGTTACTTTCGTCGGGAGAGCGCTGGTAAGAAAAGCAAGGGGGGAAAACTCGGGGCAGCAACTAGGGTAAGGTTGCTGCAGGGTGCCGTTAAACCCACTTTTATAGGAAAATGACACCTCCCCCGAGGCAATTGAAGGCCAGCCCTCGGGCCGCCCCAAGGATCTGCTAGTGCTCAATTGTCGGCATTTCGTATGGCCCGCAGTGCGCCGTAAAGCTAGGCAAAAAGACACGTCGACCCGTGGCACGTGCCGGGTCACCATGATATTTCAGATGCCTCAAAATTTGCTGGAGTCCGGGGACGTATTCAAAGGTGCAGCCTGGGTCAGGAGACTTTTCAGAATTATGGCAAGGGCAAGCGTGAAAACACAGACCTAGGCCAATTCAACTTCTTCATCTTGGCACTAGTCTGATCAGTCAGCCACACTTCCTTCGATCAGACTTGAAGGGGAGACTTGTGATGGGGCTGGGTGGGATAGGCTGGACATGGGGATGAAGAAGTTAAGGACACGGCTTGGTCTCCTCTCTCCGGTCCCGGGACCCCCTCTTAGGGGTGCACTCGGGGAGGCTACCTCGGGAAATATAACACCCCGGGACTTCCGAGCTCCCCTCGGGGGGTGGCGTCCACCCATTAGCCGACCTCACATAGAAATCCACGCACCCTCCCCATGGACAGTTGGCCCAATGAGTGAAAGAATCACCGTGGCGTCGACGGTTTCAAGGGATATCCCTTCATCACCGAAAGCAGGGGTGTGGCTCCAGTATCAGAGTCGTGGCACCAATAAGGGGGGGGCACGATCAGTCGGCTTGCACCGGTATAAAAGGTAGTCCAACCCCTCCGGTAAAAGGGGGGGACAAATCTCTCATCTTTGCACTTCATCTTCCTTTCACACCATTATTCGATTACTCTACTAACTTGAGCGTCGGAGTGGACTCCGCCGGACCCCTACCGGCGTGTCCCTTAACGCTCGTGTTACTCTCGCAGGATTCTCACGTTCCTCGATGACATAGCAACCTCTGCAGGGGCTGATCCTCAGTAACTGGCCATCGTTGACGACTCCTTCCGGAACAGTATTAGTACTGTATGATTAGTGTTGGTGCAAGTGCATTAGTTATGCACAGTCAACCTCTAATGTTTCGATGTTTGACAATATAAGGTGTAGTCAAAGTGATCAAGGGTTAAAACAAACAGGACCTTATGTTTGGCAGGGTAAACTCAGGTTTCATCATTTTGACAAAGGGTTAAGCCAAATAGGATCTAATGTTTGGCAGAATGAATAGAATCCAGGGTTGGTCAGTTTGACCAAGGGATTAAACCGAACTGGACTTGAGGTTTGGTATATTTACCTAAAAGTTGGAGGAAGTCTAGTCAGGATTAAGATGACTAGCAAAGAAGTGATTAGGTTGAAAGAAACCCTGGTGAGTGAAGCTGAGTCCTAGCAAGGGAAGCTAGGTGGAAGAAATCATAGTGAGTGAAGCTAGGTGGACTAAATCCTGGTAAGTGAAGCTAGGTCCTAGTGAGTGAAGCTAGGTGGACTAAGTCTTGGTGAGTGAAGCTGGGCACGAAGTCTTGGTCCGGGGAACTAAGCACTAAGTCCTGGTCAAGGATCGGGCAACAGAGTCTTAGTCAAGCGAGGGTTGCAGACAAAAGTAGAGACGGGTCGAGGTCGGACGCCACGAGATCTGAGTTCTCAGAGGCCGAGCAAAAGTCCAACTGGAGGTCCCGGTTGACAAAAGCTTTAGTCGATCGAGAATCACGAATAGAAGTAGAGATGGGTCGAGGTCGGACGTCTCGATATTCAGGTTCTCGGAGGCTGAGCCGAAGTCCAACCGGAGGTCCCGATTAGCAAAAGATAACTTCTTCAGGGTGGAGTAGGTGAGGACGCACTCCCCGGGAAAGGGAACATTAGGCGTCGGTTCTGTTGGGACCTTGACGTTTGGCTAGAGGGGGTGAATAGATACTTTTCGATTTGCTTCCTACACGTGTTAGCAAGCGCAAGCGGAAAACTTAAATATAAACTAAAACAATACTAACACCAAACCTTTATGTGGTTCGGAGATGATACTCCTACTCCACGGCTGTCTGTAAGGTGGACGATCCCGATCCGTCGGTGGATGACTCCCCGGAAGACCTCCAGCTAGCTCTTGTCCCTCCTTGTGGGTGGAGAAACCTCGCCACAATCTCTTGACAACTTCTGAGCACTTGTAGGCTACTAACAGGCTTTACCCAAGCTTGTTTCTCCAACCTTTGCTCAGCCAAACCGAACTCTCTTAAATAGAGTTCATAGCTGAAAATAGTTGTTACCAGTCGACTGGTCCATGCACCAGTAGACTGGTCCAAGCACCAGTCGACTGGTCCAAGCACCAGTCGACTGGTCCACCTTGGATTCGAACATTACAGCCCAACGTTCGACTTCCAACCGACACCAGTCGACTACTCCTAAGATCAGTCGACTGATGTTTTTGTGCACTTCATCAGTCGACTGCTCTACCCCTAAACCTAGGGTTTCCCTTCCCGAGTACAATTCTCTTAGCACTCGGACCCTCATGACTTAGCTGACCCTTCCAGCAACCTCGACCTGTTGCCTTCAAGCCTTCAAGCCTTTGGCTCTGGTCCCTCAGATGCATACGAACCCGCGGCTCGTTCTGTGGGATCGTTTAGAATCATAGAGGGGGGTGAATATCGATAAAATCTTTTTGGATTAAAAAGAGCAATTACGTAGCGGAAAAATTCAAATCAATGCTAATACTTTGATTTTTACTTGGTTCGGAGTCTAGATCGGCTCCTACTCTAAAGCCCACGGTCCTTGACCGTTTACGATGGGCAAATCTATATTGCGCAAAAATATTACACAGTTGAGTTCAAATATAGAATTTAAATATAGCAATTAAATAATAATTATACCGACGACCGGAGTAGATTTGTAGATCGGAGCCGCGGGTCGCCGTTGGTGCTTGAGACTTGAGCACGGAGCGTTTGGAGCAGAGCACTTGAAAGAATTCGTTGGAACCAGTTGTATCTGGAAGCAAGGTGGTGAACCCCTTTATATACTCGGTTCATGGGTGCCTGTGTTGAAGGGGGCGCCTGGCACGTGGCCTGTTCTGCGTGAACCCATATCCGCAGTCTTGGCTAGCGCTTATCCCTTCAACTGGGGCGCCTGAGCTGACTGGGGCGCCTGTATCAACACAGGCGACTCATTTGCTGACGTGGAGGCTTGCTTCGAGACTGCTTTGGAAATGACCCTTCTTAGGCGCCTGTCACCATACAGTCGCCTGTATGAACAGGCGCCTGACTTCATTCAGGCGCCTGGGAGCAGAAACCTTCAACCTTTGTTCCTGCAATTAGGGTTATTTCCAAAACACAAATAATAAACAGATAATATATAAGTTAAGCACAATTAACATCCTGAGCTGTCTTGGTTCTGACTTTGGGCTTCCAAAATGGAACCCTAGGTCGAACCGATGCCTAGTGTTCCCTCCTACGGGGAATGCGTCCTCACTTACTCCTCTCAGGAGACTTTACCTTTTTGCCAACCGGCTCCTCCGATTGGACTTTTGCCCAATCCTCCGGATCAGGTCTTCGTGCCCAGTCCATGACCAGGACTTATTGCCCAACCCTCGGTCAGGTCTTCGGTGCCCAGCCCTCGGCCAGGACTTCAGGACTTCGTGCCCAGTCTGCGACCAAGACTTATTGTCCAACCTTATGTCAGGACTTAGGTGCCCAGCCCTCAGCCAGGACTTATTACCCAATTCCTAGAATCAGGACTTCATGCCTAGTGTACCTAGGACTTTTCCTCACACTTGAGTAACTTCGTTAGATCACAATAAAACCTTAACTTATGAACCCTTTGTCATTATCAAAATACAAGTTCGATCTTGGTGCTTCCGGCACCAACACGTTCTCATGCCATCCTTCGTATATGCCTCGAAGTTCGCTTCCCTCGGCTCATTGTTCCTGCTTTGTCCACGAACCCTCCATCCAGCAGCCTCGACCTCTTGCCTTCAAGCCTTCTTCGACTTTGGCTCTTGTCCCTCGGATGCATACGCACCCGCGGCTCGTTCTCATGCCATCATTCGTGTATGCCTCGAAGTTTGCTTCCCTCGGGTCATCGTTCCTACTTTGTCCACGGTCCTTCGGATGCATACAAGCCCACGGCTTGTCTCCTCATGCCATCCTTCACCGGTCCCGAAGCCATCCAGCTAAGTTCATGTGTATCCTGTAAACCTGCACACTCAACACAAGGGTAAACCTAACTTAAACCCTTTGTCCAAACATCAAAACACATGGTCACTCCGGACCATAGATTGCTCTAACAATCTCCCCCTTTTTGATGTTTGGCAATACGTTTATGTTAGGGAAAACTAATAGCAAATACAATGCTAATAACCATTTGTACTTACGTTGCCAAGGCTTCACCTTGGACTTATACCGCCAATACGTATGCAATGCAAACATGCATGGATCCTATCACAAAGCATCCCCATACCTAAACCTCCCCAATGAGTTTAGGACTTTTACCAAAACGGGCTTTTTAAGAACCTCTCCAAGGCTCCCCCTATATTGGAATTATAAAGGCTTTTTAAGAACCATCCGAAGGTTCTCCCTTGGCCAATAAATGAGCAACAATGCTTCCCCTTTACCTAAGCTCCCCCTTGACCTAGGATTTCTTGCAAAGGCATGTTTGGTTTCCCACTTAAACCCAATACTTCTCCCCTTTTGCCACACATCAAAAGGACTCCAACAATTTCCCTCTTATTAGATCATTTAACCTCTAATGATCATAAACAAAGTGTATTAACCCCATAAGATTATACACTTGTTTTTACATCATTACGACATTTTTCGATTGCTGAAAAACAATTTCAGCCTATATCAGTCAACTGCGACAGTTACTGGTTGACCGATCCCCATCAAAAAATCAAACAGTAGCTAATCTCTCTCCGATAGCACTGTTACCAGTCAACTGCCCCCTGAACCAGTCGATTGGTACCAAAAAACTGCTTTTCCAGCATTTCTGACCCAAATTCAAAAATGTACCAGAAATTTCATAAATCTCTAAAAATTCTCAAATTTTGTGGAGAGGTTTGTGGTACCCATGTCTACTTGGAAAAAATACATTCAAACATGTATCTATCACCAATCTCAAGATTGACACAAAATCCAAAACTATCTAAATGGTTCAATTGAACCTTGACCTAAAGTCCTAGTTTTGACCTCCTCTTGATGTCTCTGCCCATACCAAACCACAATGTATCCTTAGCATTGGTTTATATGACATCTACACATCAAAAACCAACTTCCATACTATATGACCCCCAATGTCATATTTTATGCATGATACTCAAATCCAATGCGCCAAATTCCTAGGATTGAGACTCAAATCTGTCTTCAAATCCTTTGGCACACTCCATGGTCCATCTAGACTTCCGACAGAAATCCTCCCGAGATCCATTGATCATGGGTCCCAACTTGGCTCCTAGAGCTCCCCCTTGAGCTCTTAGCCTTAGCCACCTCCCTAGGTGACTCTTCTACAAACACAAGACCACACCGGTGTACCTCCGGTGATCCTTGGCCTATAAACATAATCTTCTTAACCTTAGACACCTTGTCCTTGGTTAAGTTCTTCTTTTTCCCTTTAAATGACTTTCCCTTGCCATTCTTGGTCTTCCCCTTGCCATAGTCATATGACACCCTTGCATATGACTTCTCCATAGCATTGAAGAACTTAGATTGGTATCCTAGACCCGATCTATCATTGTCAGGGTTTTGACTACCCAACACTATACATAAACCCTTAGATCTAATAGTGAATCTATCTAAAATTTTCTCTAATCTATCAAGCTTTACCCTCAAAGCTTGATTTTCCCTTTCTAGGTTCTCAAATCTAGAATCAACATATCCACCTTGGACACTCCTAGACCTACCCACCTTCCTAGGCATATGTCTCCCCTTCTTGGGATTTATGCATTGGTCCTTAGGTCTAAAGGTTCTAGGTTTATCATGATGCATGAATTCTCTAAGGTTTTGATATGCAACATTAACCCTATTTTTATCATAATATCTAAAACCAAAATTATGCATGGGTAAATAATTTTCATTATTTTTAACATGCATGGAGGAATTTGAATTACATCTAAAGTTAGGGATAATCTCCATTACCCTTGTAGCTCCCCCTTGATGTGAGCTTTTTTTCTTCTCCTTTCTCTCCCATTTTCTCAAATGCTCTAATTTCTTGAATTCTTCTTTCCTTGAGCATTTAGTGTGGTAGTGTCCTAGTTCACCACATGTGAAATACCTTATATGTTTTTTCTCCTTCTTCGCACCATCCCTACAACCCATATTAGAATTTAAAGGAATTGACTTGGGTTTAGGGTTTACCTCCTTTTTCTTACCCAATGGATACTTATCCTTGTAGTGTCCTTTCTTATTGCATCCAAAGCAAATGATGTGATCCTTGGATCTTGCTTTGGTGGAGGTGGTGGCTTCTTCTTACTCCGATATTGAGGATGATCTCTCCTCCCCCTCAATCCTTGAAGTGGAGACTCCTTCTTCACCCTTTGATGAAGTGAATGATTCTTCAATTTCTTGTGCCACTTCACTTGAGGAGATGGATGAATCTTTTTCTTCTTTCTCCTCCTCTTCGGATGTTGAGCTTCTTTCCTTATCCGATTTGTCCTCCTCCTTTTTGGATGTTGAGCTTCTTTCCTTATTCAATTGGTCCTTCTCTTCTCCTTGGACCATTAAGCTCATTTCCTTGGGCTCTTCCACTACTTCAGCTTGTATAGGGTTTTCATGAAGCGCTAACATCCTTGAAGTGCTCTGATACCACTTGTTAGGACCTTGGCGTTTAGCTAGAGGGGGGTGAATAGCCGATCACCCACTTCGATCACGATTTCTTCCTACACGTTGTTAGTATGCAAGCGGAATAACAAATAACAAACCTAACAACTAAGAAGACAAATTGATTTACGTGGTTCGGAGATAAAGCTTCATAATTCGTGCACATTTTTATATTCACCTACATGGCTAATCATATCGTTAGGCAAAATATTAAGTAAAATTGAAATTACCTTGTCATTTGCCTTTGATTGTGTTTGTTGCTCCTTATTCCAATATTGTGGTCGGGGCTTTTTCTCATGTTTATCTTTCGGAACTTCAAATGGTTCTTCTAGTGTGATAATGAGATTCCAATCCATGACGAACCAAGTCTTTATCCGCATCCTCTAATACTCGAAACTCTCACGGTCGTAGGGAGGTGGAACATTGATATCATCTCCTAATCTTTCTTCGATCGACATTTCCTCTAGCTTTTTGCTCTCCCGGCGGTTAGTCCATAGACGAGCGAACTTGGCTCTGATATCACTTGTTGGAACCTTGACGTTTAGCTAGAGGGGGGTTGAATAGCTACTTTTCGATTTTCTTCCTACACGTGTTAGCAAGGGCAAGCGAAAAACTTAAATATAAACTAAAACAATGCTAACACCAAACCTTTACGTGGTTCGGATATGATACTCCTACTCCATGGCTGTCCGTAAGGTGGACGATCCCGATCCGTCGGTGGATGACTCCTCGGAAGACCTTCGGCTAGCTCTTGTCGCTCCTTGTGGGTGGAGAAACCTCGCCACAATCTCTTGACAACTTCTGAGCACTTGTAGGCTACTAACAGGCTTTACCCAAGCTTGTTTCGCCAACCTTTGCTCGGCCAAATCGAGCTCTCTTAAATAAAGCTCACAGCTGAAAATAGTCGTTACCAGTCGACTGGTCCACCTTGGATTAGAACGTTACAGTCTAACGTTCGAATTCCAGCCAACACCAGTCGACTACACCTAAGATCAGTCGACTGATCTTTCTGTGCACTTCATCAGTCGACTGATCCAAGCACCAATCGACTGCTCTACCCCTAAACCTAGGGTTTCCCTTCCCGAGTACAATTCTCTCAGCACTCCCTCACGACTTAGCTGACCCTTCCAGCAGCATCGACCTGTTGCCTTCAAGCCTTCTTCGCCTTTGCCTCTCTTCCCTCGGATGTATACGAACCCGCGGCTCGTTCTCATGTCATCCTTCGCGTATGCCTCGAAGTTCGCTTTCATCAGCTCATCGTTCCTGTTTTGCGCACGGACCCTCCATCCAGCAGCCTTAACCTGTTGTCTTCAAGTCTTCTTCGACTTTGGCTCTCATCCCTCGGATGCATACGAACCCGTGGCTCGTTCTCGTGTCATCCTTCGCGTATGCCTCAAAGTTTGCTTCCCTCGGCTCATCATTCCTGCTTTGTCCACGGTCCCTCGGATGTATACAAGCCCACGGCTTGTCTCATCATGCCATCCTTCACCGGTCCCGAAGCCGTCCAGCTAAGTTCATGTGTATCCTGTAAACTTGCACACTCAAATACACATATCAAATACAAGGGTGAACCTAACTTAAATCCTTTGCCCAAACATCAAAACACATAGTCACTCCAGACCATAGATTGCTCCAACACGTTCGACCTAGGGTTTCGGGTGAAATCCAAAGTCAGAACCAATCAATTAAGACTAAGATTATTTGTGTGTTTGTTGTGTGTTTTGTTGTCTTGTAGGTACCTGGAGTTGGAGGCAAGATTGGAGAGAAAACATAAAACAAACAAGCCTAGGAAAGGGATTCCCAAGCACCTGAATGGAATCAGGCGCCTGGTAACCCAGGTGCCCTATAAGGGTTAGGCACCCAACATCCCAAGCACCTGGGAAGGGAAGGTAATCCCTCCGCCGAGTTCGTTGCTACAGATGAAATTTTGACCACACGTGGCAGGCGTCCAAGAGCCCTCAGGCGCCCGAAAACTCAGTATATAATGGGGTTAGACCCCTCATCTCAGGACATCACTTTCTACATCCGCAAAAGCAGTCTATGTGAAGCAAACGCACTCAAGTTGAAGCTCTACGACCAAGGAGGCTCCAAGAGGAAGTGCGCTGCACTTCGGACTTCCGGATTGGTCGGATCTTCAATTTTCCGTTGGTTTGCTTTTAATTTACAAAGTTGTACCTGTTTTATTATTATTTCTTTGTTTGTAATTCAAACTGTAAGACGAGTTTCTCAGCCTCCGGAAAGTATAGAAAGGAGACCAATAGTGGACTCACGCTGAGTACTTAGGCCTTGGATGTATTGACCCTGGGAGGTTGGAAACCAAGTAAATCCCACGAGTCTTTGTTGTTTTTGTCTTTCTTTATTATTTCTGCTACGTACTAACTTTGATAGAAAGACGATCGAACGATGTTTTCTGACGAAATTCTGGTAAAAAGTCGAGTCAATATTCATCCCCCTCTATCGACCGGCACCGATCCTACAATTAGCTATCAGTTTATACCGTATGTAAATAGCAACATTTGGAAACTAAATTTTTATTAGAGGGGGAGAATGTTAAATATGGTAAATAAAATACCGGTTTAGAAAATTTTGAAGAATTTTTTGGGATGATATTAGAGTACTCATTAAATCTTTGATCAAGGTTTAAGAGATTAAATAGTTTCACACTAAACCATGAGGATCTAAAATGGAATAAAACCTAAATTTAGGGATGTAGTTGTGGCAAATACCAGCTGTAAGGGGCTATATGCTTAAAACCCATACTACAAGGGTTAGATTTTAATAACCTAAAGGTTAGGGGCTAAATCACAAAATGAACGACCCATTTAAACCCACCTCTCGGCCACTCAGGGATAGTGGTAATTGGAGCTGTGAGCAGGATATTGATGCCCTCTCTATTATTTTTGGGGGATAATAGAGTTGTTGGTGGCTCCCCTTCTCTTAGGATTTTGGAGCAGTTAGCTTCTCAGCATTCTATTCACTCAACTACTCAGAATAGTGATAGTTATTAGAGTGTAAAGTTATCACAACCCTGCCTACTCCACCTCACAAATGTGATGTAATGGTGTCTTGACTGGTGTTAGGAGTGATACATATCATTGCATCATGTGCATATGACACATCGTTGTATTTGCTTGTGTTCGTTATATTTGATTGAGTTATGTTTGTTGCATTGGTTGACATGCACATACAGATTGAGTATTGCACTTGATATGTCGATTTTGTATTGCTGTTGTTGTACAAGTAGACTTGTGGAGGTTCTGGGGGATTCTGATAATGTCCCCATCTGATAGTCTGATTCTGGTATGATTGCACATTCATTCATTTGTTACGGTTATAGATTTTTTCACGAGACTGTATCCTGTTGTTTCTATTCCGCTTGTTATAGCTTATTTATGCGATGCATTTTCATTCTGTTTATTACCCACTGAGTCACTTGTATTCACCACCCCATATATGTATTTTCATTTTCAGTTAGCTGATAGTTATTACTCACCACCCCATATATGTATTTTCATTTTCAGTTAGCTGATAGTTATGACTGGTGTCACTAGGAGATGATTCATTTGCCAATCTCTTCACTCCGATAGTGTTTTTTTTTTGTCTTTCTTTTACGAACTTGTATTTTTGTCCTTTGTGGACTCTGTAGTTGTAGACGTGTATTTGTGGACTTTATATTGTGTCCTGATAGGGTGTTTTGTGATTTGTTTTGGTCCAACGCCATTCCGATACGTTCGAGGTAAGTTTTGTAATTGTTTTTCTTTTATTTCTATAGTTGCTAGCCATGTAGGCTATAATATGTGTTGTGGCTAAGATAACTTTGTATATGAGTTTTACATTGTCCATTGTATAGGGAGGTATTGTTCGATTTTCTATCAGACAAACAACTCCTCGTGGTGTGAAATGGTTGATCAGCCCGGTAGTATCTCATATTATTGCTAGTCAGTACGAATTAATTGGGGGTAAGCATGAGCGAATGCAATTTGGGTGGGGAGGGGGCCAAAGCAAAATTAGTTATATAATTTGATAATTTTAAAATTTATCTATGTTATTTGAATATTCGACAACTTTAATTAGGTGATTTAATAATTTGTCGATCTATAAGATGATAAACTCATTCATCGTTTAGTTAAAATATCCTTTATTCACTATTAAGATGACGGGATCATCTTTTTGTTGCAATTAATGAAGATGATGAAGATATGTAGACAAAAGTGCAAACAAATTGGGGACAGAATAGATCATACTGTGACAAAATAAGGCAAATGTTAAACTTTGATGATTCCGCAAGCATGTGAGCATTTTGCACATCATGATTTAATAACACAAAATTTAAAAATTAAGGTCTAGCAATATGACAAATTTTATTAGATTTCTAAGTAGGTGAAGGATTAAAATAAATAGAGATAGCACGTGACGAAAATACAAATTTACCATGATTATAGTTATAATTTTTTCTTCTATGATATTTAGCAAATTGTATACATTACCCGAAAAAAAAACAAATTGTGATTTAGTTAATGATTTGTTTAATAAGTATTTTGACCGACTTGTTTTGATCAATTAAGTATCGTCGTGTCAGATACGAAGCATTTTGATTTATCACGGAATATTTAATCATTTGGAATAAACAGCACGTGCCGCACGTGTAAAAAATATCGATCTACCTTTCCAACTTTGCCGGACGACTAAGTTAATTACTAAATGGGTAAATTGTTAAATCAATCAAACAACTGTTTTTTATATAAAAAATTAAGTTTAATTTTTTTTTAATTTATCATATCTTTGAGAATAGTATGCGATTTATTAAGATGGTTAATGTTTATCGGTAAATCTAAATGGTCTGCCCAGCTAAATAGATTTTCTGACTAATTAAAAAATTAATTAGATATTGTTTCACATAATAAATTACTAATTAATTCTTAATTTTTGAAAATTCAATATGAAAATAAGTGGGAAGGAATATAATTGACTCATAACATATGATATTACTTTAATATATATAGTTGGGCTGTATTTGATTAGGGATAATGTAATCAGTTTGTACTGTAATTAAATCTGTAATATAATTCAGATTACATATTGTTGTTTTGTAATTCAGATTATAACACTTTAACTAGTTTTTGTAATACAAATTATATTATATTATAATTTTAAAATTCTACCCAATAAAATAATCAATCTTATAATATAATCCTGATTATATTACAAGACTGATTATCCTTTATCAAACATAATCTTAATAATAATATTAAAAATTAAAAACAAATTTATTCGTCATATTCTAACCATTTCATACTGTTTAATTTTTATTATCTTTATTTTAGAATACTGAGGTGAAAAAAATACTATCTTAATTATTGAATTGTAGTCGTAAAGATTAAAAGCCTTTATCATCCTTTAATTCTCAATCTTTGTTAATTGATCATTCTTAAGTAAAATTCATTAAAGAAGATGATTGTTTCTGAGTAATGGTGCAGTTGTTAGGCTTTTTAGGATAGATGATTGTCTTTAGTGTCCATGTTAATATGGAAGAGGTAAATCATGAGACTATTAGCTCGGATGTTATGGCTAGTGCGTGGGGAGGACGAGCACATTGACTTTGTCAGATTTAGATGTTATGATGATAACATTCATATATTAATCATCAGTCCATCCCGTATCTCGTGAAGATAGATTTTAGAAATTTCAGAATCAAGATTAACTATAGTAAATTGTAGGGAATTTTTTCTTTAACGGAGATAAAGTGGATAGTCTGGATAGAATGTTATGTGCACCTTTAGGTTTAGATTTTATACATTACCCAAAAATCCAAATTGTCATTTAGTTAATGATTTGTTTAATAAGTATTTTGACCCAAATCGAGGTATGGACAGCTATATGTGCAGTGTTTCCAAGCAAATAAATTAGTCGGCCTAAATATTCATAACTTGATTATGCAAGTCACGTGCAGCACTTGTCGCTGTACACGCCGGTCACGCGGAGCTTAAATTGGCTTAAAATTTGGTCGCCTACCGTCTAATTTAGTAGTTTTTTATTAAAAAATTACTTAATTATTTTTGTTGTTGATGGGGTTGAATATCCCGTGATAGATACGTGGGCTGAAAAAGCTGAGTGGTAAGACGTAGCGAGTCTGGACGACTCTCTTTTTGGAGCTCTCGAGACCCTTTCGGGAAGGGGATCCCCCGGCCACCCCTCGCGGTAGACACGCTCCGGAGATCAAATTAGAAGACCTCCTCCCGGAGCACCTCGGGATGTCGGGTCCCGAGACCACTTAGGGAAAGCGGAGTGCCTGGGACCCCCCGGGCCAGAAGACCCCGAGGTCACCTCGGGGGAGCGGAGCTCAGGAAGGATTCGACCTCAAGTAACGGTTCCTCTTTTTTAGATCTGCGGATAACCATCACCCATTATCACGGAGTCATCATGACCCATAAATATCGCAACGGGCCGAACTTGATGGCGTCGTGGACCGTTGCAAAGGTTATCCAGTAACCGACAAACGGGGGGTGTGGCAAAGATCGCGGAGACGCACAAAGACAGCCACCATATGTAACGACCCGACCCCTTGGCCCCTTGGGCGGCCAAATCTCTCATTTGGCGGCCCCTTTAGGCGACCCTCGGCCCTTGGGCGGCCAAATCTCATTTGGCGGCCCCTTTGGCGACCCTTGGCCGTGCCGTTACTCACTAGGACTTCCCACCCCTGGCCAGTGGATTTTTGCCTTTTCTAGGATTCGAACTCTAGACCTCCAGGATAAGTAATAGAGTTTATGAATCCTGGTACCAATTAGCTTAATTGGTACCAGGATTCATAAACTCTAGTACTTATCCTGGAGGTCTAGAGTTCGAATCCTAGAAAAGGCAAAAATCCACTGGCCAGGGGTGGGAAGTCCTAGCGAGTAACGGCACGGCCAAGGGTCGCCAAAGGGGTCGCCAAATGAGATTTGGCCGCCCAAGGGGCCGAGGGACGCCTAAAGAGGCCGCCAAATGAGAGATTTGGCCGCCCAAGGAGCCAAGGGGCCGGGTTGTTACCAATTGAGCTAATTGGTACCAGGATTCATAAACTCTAGTACTTATCCTGGAGGTCTAGAGTTCGAATCCTAGGAAAGACAAAAATCCACTGGCAGGGGGGGAAGTCCTAGTGAGTAACGGCACGGCCAAGGGTCGCCAAAGGGGCCGCCAAATGAGATTTGGCCGCCCAAGGGGCCAAGGGTCGCCTAAAGGGGCCCCAAATGAGAGATTTGGCCGCCCAAGGGGCCAAGGGGCCGGGTCGTTACATCATACGTATAAAAGGTACTCCAACCCTCCGGTAAAGGGGTTACGCATTCTCTATTTTCACACATAAGTTTCTTGCCTTCTTCTCATTTCCTCCATCAAGGCACTGACTTGAGGGTCGGAGTGGGCTCCGCCGAACAACCTCCGGCGTGTTCCCCTAACGCTCGTGTTGATCTCGCAGGGTGTGGAGTTCTTCCTTTAGAGTCAACATCCGCGTGAGCTGGACCCTGTTGACTGGCCGTCGACGTCGATTCCTTCCGGAACAAGTTTGGCGCCATCTGTGGGAA
Source organism: Boesenbergia rotunda (assembly GCA_024364735.1). Taxonomy (NCBI): domain Eukaryota; kingdom Viridiplantae; phylum Streptophyta; class Magnoliopsida; order Zingiberales; family Zingiberaceae; genus Boesenbergia; species Boesenbergia rotunda. The sequence continues at coordinate 27,800 of JAGFNQ010002228.1, forward strand.
TCCAGTAAAGCACCAGAAGGAGCACCGATGACAGAGCCGGCGGGACAACCCATTGTCCTGACAAAGGAGGAACCGGATCGCTTGATGGCCAACCATCAAAGAGGCGCTCGAACAACACCAAATCGAGCACGTCACCTCATAGCGAGGTGTTTCTATGCAGGAGGAGACCCCAGAGTCTCCATCTCGCACCCTCAACTGCGAAGATGCGTCACACCACCGGGGCGACACGCCGGCGCAACCCTGGAACACTGGCGAGACTCCCTCAGAGATATTGAGAAGGTCAACTCGGTAGCCTCTAATGTACAGAGACATGAAGAGGGGCAGGGAAGAGAGAGGAATATAAGTCCTCTCCTAAGGCTCCCTCTACTCCTTCTCTTCTCCTAAACGACCGTTTATCATTGTATCTAATGACATTAAGTTTCTAACCTAGTTAATTTTCAACTTCGTGTTCGAAAATTTTGAAAATGCTCAAGAAATAAGGTATAAATAATTGTATCGTGAATATTCATCCATGAAATTAATAAAATGTTGTGTGATTCCAAAATACCATAGGGATAAGGATATACGGTTCAGAAATATTCATTTGCATATATATTAATTCAAAGACTCACTATAACATCTTCCTGTTTTATTTTTTTATTTCTAAACTAATAAAATTGAAAATTTTGTCTTTCTTAACACATCAATTATCATAATCAATTATCATAGTTGAGACAATCTCTCATCACATGATCTTTTTTTCTTGCCTAAGAAAAAAATAAATTTTTTATTTTGTTTCTTTTGCTGTTTATTAAGGCGGTAAATGAATCACATATTCATAAACAAGTTTAGTGTTCAGCTTGATAAGAGCTTATTTATGTTCATTTAATAGACAAGAACAATAATAAACAAGCTTAAACAACTCTTTAAATTAAATAAACAAGCTTCAACATATATGCGTTCAGCTCGTTAATATTCGTGAACAACGTTCGTAAGCAATGTTCATTAATAAAACTCTTATTAATATGCTAAATAAATAAACAAATAAAATAAATTAAACAAATAAGTTTGAATTATCAAGTTTAATAACTAAGCAAACAAATAAAATGTTTAAACAATCAAATAAGTTTAAATTGAGAGTTCGATAACATCTAAATAAACTAAACTTGAACAAAGCTCAAGTCATACTTGAATTAAGAGCTCAAGAATATCTAAATGAACCATGCTCAAGCAAGCTTGAATTAAAAGCTCAATAATATCTAAACGAACCAAGTTCAAGTTAAACTTCAAACAAGCTCAAGCTTATAAAAAATAAACCAAGTCAAGTTTGAACAATAATTCAAAGGCCTGATTCATTTTAAGCTAGGCTCGATTATCTTATCAAATAGTTTGAACACCCTAAAGCTCTCAGCTGGATTTATTTATGACTCGAAGCTTTAGAATCTATAGTTTGTTCATTTTTTTCTTAATATTGATTTTTTTCTCTCTTCTTGTTCGAACCTTGAGAAATAGATGCTAAGTGAGCACTTTTAGAAAAAGCTGGAGAAGTCTAAAATAGGAGAGAATTAAGAGTGAATCTAATTCTTCTCGTCCAAGTAGGAGATGCAAATAGCTAGATTTCTTTCCGCTGTATTCTGTTACCCGATTCATGAAATTTTCCTTTGTTTTTCATTCCCTAAAAGGGTACAAACTATTATAAAAATTTTGAAAAAAAAATGAAAAAAGAATGCTGATGAATTGTTTTATTCCCTAGGAGTGAATCTAATTCTTCTTGTTCATGTACTTTTCATGAAGAATCGCTTATTTTGGTCCCAAAGAGAAGAGCAAACAATGAAGCAATGACAGTTCACGACATTATTGCTATTGTTAATGGAAAAGATTGTAAATGAGAAGGGAGAAAAAACACATCACTGATGAACTGATCTTGCCCCGATGAACAGAATTCATTACTGATGATTCTTGGTGATCGATATTGAAGCACACAACTATCACGCAGACGACGCCAAGTTGTCATTCCTACGCTTCCTTTCATCTGACAACTTCTGGGCAAATTTAACAAGGCGTTCCTTGTTCGAGATCGTTCCTCCCTTTGCATCCACCACCGGCTCCGATTTCCCAGTCTCCAAGTTCACCCGCGACACCGGCTTCTCCAGCAGATTCTCCCCAATCTTAACTAAATTGTTTAAATTCTCCTTCGTTGAATTATCCACCGAAGCCGCGACGTCAGTCAAAGTATCATCCTGCCATTCAATTAATCGTGCAATAATCTTTTCCATTAAAATCGATCGACTTGGCGCAGCTTTATGGAGATCAGTCGGTTACCTGTATGCGAAGGTATTGGCCTTCACTTTCCAGTGCCCGGAAAACGACTGAAGCATGGATATCCACCATGTCCGAGCTCGCCTGCGTGAAAATGTCGACGAGGGGCGTCTTCCCTCTGTTGTTCAGCCACCCAAGCAATCCCCATCTAGCGCTCTCTTGGGCACTATACAGCTCCTCCTGCTTAGCGGATCCAGTCCCGATCGAGATCACTAGAAAATGACTGTAGTCCAACGGTTTATACGACTCGAAATCCTTGTTCGACTTCAGAATTTGCTTCGTCACTTGGTTCATCGCGACTAAAGTCTATTCATGATTACCAACCATATCTACATATGAGAATTCTGAACATAATTAAGCTTATGGATAGATTATTTAGATGTGTGTGTGTGGATTATATACGGGGTTATTTGCCGCTACGCCGCCGTCGATGAGGTTGAAACTCCTGGTGTTTCCTTGATCGTCTCGGGTCTCAAAGTAATGGCCGGGGAGGTATGTGGGGGCGGCGGAGGTGCCGATGCAGATGTCCGATAAACGAGCATTCTTTAGAGGAATATCCTGTGTCTGCGGAAGAAGGAAGTAGGTACTATCATCACCTATATCTATCTATCTATAATCTATTCTTTTGGGAAACAAATTTAAAAAGGAAGATGATCTATCATCCATCTCAACCTCATAAGTTGAGAAGAAGATGGGCTGCAGAAGTTTGATGTCAAAGGTAGGGATGACAAGGTTGGTCAACGTTTGACTAAGTGTTTTGTCGCCTAAGAGTTCTTGAATCTTGGAGTGAAGAAACTTGCCGTCGTATCTTGGTCCGGCTAACGAATTCAGCTGTTTTAATGCTGTATTAAGGAACCCGGCCCTGAAATAGAAGGAGGAATATAATTCATGGATTAATTTTGATCCCTATAATTAGTAAGGTTTGGGGAAAAAAACAAATCTTCTGCAGTATACTGTAATTCGTGTATTTTTGTGATTCATGCCAAATCTACTAAATTTATTCTAACCTGGGCTGAGGAAAAATCTTGTCACAGTTTTGCAAGTAGAAGTCAACAATATCCTTGGCAGCAAAGAGTGGCTTCTTGTTCTCGCCGGGAGCTGCGAGCATGGTGGCGATGAGCCCGCCGGTGCTCGTGCCGGCGATCACGTCGAAATAGTCGGCTATTCTGGCGTCTCCTCCATCAAGATCCTGCAACACCAAGAATCAACATGAAACAATTATTCAGCAAGACAAAGAGCAGCAAGCTAGCTGCAAACATATATATTCTCGATCGAATGCACACTTGAAGTTGCTTTTCAAGAAACTCGATGATCTTCGCGGGGATGAGGCCGCGGACCCCGCCGCCGTCGATGCAGAGAATGGTGATCCTCTTCCCACAAGACGGCGGAGGATTATTTGAGGTAGAGTCTACTGCAGTCGTCGAGCTGCTTGCCATGGTACAAACTTAGTAATCGAGGAGATAATCAAGCTGCCGACGGTTTTGTTGCCTGTGCGAAGGAAGGAAGATCATATATAGAGAGAATGAGAATTAAAATAAATAAATAAATATACCCAATTAATCCAACTTCCTGATAATAAATTTCATGAGTTGTAATATGAAATAAAAAATTACGGTTTACGTGCCAGATTGGGAGTATTTTAATTCATAATTCACCAAAAAAATATTTAATTCTTCAATTACGGGGTGCGTTGAATAAACAACACGTGTGAAAAATATGGATCTACCTTATATGCGTTGAATAAAAATATGGATCTACCTTTCCAACTTCGTCGGACGACTTAAGTTAAGTCTCATAATTTATAATTTATTTTTCTTTTAATCTATCATATCTTTGAAAATAGTATTCAATTTATTAGGGTGTTAAAAATTTTATCAACTTCATTTTAAAAACCCATATTATTGAATTTTAAACTTTGTTAATCATCTTACTTATCAAGTTTTAAAATCCTCATAAAGGCTTAAAGCCTTTTAGATCCTTTAATTCTCCATCTTTATTAATTGCTGATCGAGATATGTAGACAAAATTGCAAACAATGTCGGTGATAGAATAGATCATATTTGATCAAATATGACAAGTGTAAACTTTGACGATTATGTGAGCATTTTGGCACATCATAATTTAATAACAGAGAGTTTAAAGAAAAACTGACGCAATGATAAATTTTATAAGACCCCTAAGTAGGTGATATATTAAAATAAATAGCGATATCACGTGACTAAAATACAAATTTACCATGATTATAGTTATTAAATTTATTTTATTTTGATCAGCTGACGAACCACAAAGTTATTTTTTTTTCTATAATATTTTGCAGAGTTAAATTTTGTGCATTACCAAAAAAACAAATTGTGATTTAATTAATGATTTGTTTAATAAGTATTTTCACCCAAATCGAGTTGTGGACAGCTATCTATACCGTGTTTCTAATTTCTATCGCAATTAGATTAGTGGGCCCAAATATTCATAAATTGATTAAGAAAGTCAGCCGCGGCTGCTAACTTGCTATGCAAATTTCGTGTGCAGCACTACACTTACGCTCTACACGCCGGTCACGAGGAGTTAAAAAAAAAAAAGAAGAAGCTTAATACATGATTTTGTATTATTTTTATTTAAAATACAATCAATAAACTCAAATTTTCTTCAAAAAATATCATTATGCAGTGACTTTGCCTTTTCTTCAATTTATAAATTCTTAAGATAGACAATATCCGATATTGATAATTCATATACTAGAGTTTATAGCTTCCATTTGGACCACTAAGAGCAAGAAAAGTAGGGCACTATAAATTTATGAGATAAGACTTCTCACCTAAACATGTATTGTTTAATTAGTTTGAGCTAATCTCTACCTTCAAACATAGTTAATTAGTCATGCTCACCTCGTGTGTCTGTATTTAAGTCTTATAACTAGATATACTAATTGTGTATATATAATCCAACCATTTGTTAATATATTTTATAATAAATCATTTATCATAATAGATTGATACATTTTCTCAATGTCAATATCAATATAAAATTATTAAAATGTTTAGAAGAATATAATGTGTTTGAAGATATATACTCACCCTACGTTTTGCTGGTACACGAAAATAGGAGTAGATTGTGCGGTTAATCTCCACGTCATGTTGTATAGTATAAACAAATAGTGAATATTTTATTATTCTCTTTATTTTTACCATTTTAATTATTAAATAATTATATATCTATATGATTTTTTATTATATAAAATATAGGGAGCAAAGAAAGGAAGAGGGTCGAGGCCAACAAACGTCTACAACCACATCCATCGATGAAACCGCAGTGCAAGTGCATGGATGACTTTTTGAGCGAATTACAAATCATAATTAATTTTTATGAGGTATTTATTATTTTTTATTATCAATAAATAACGAAAAATTTTGATTATTAGGTCGTCATTAATGACAAAGAGCTACAACTTAATTAATTCGTTTACTTAATGGACCAAACACACCTAATTTCGAGTAAAAGAGGTTTCATGATAATGTTATCCGCTTAAACATGTTTGATGAAGAACTTGTCGCTGCCAACTCAAAACACAGCTTTGTACGAGTCATACAAGCTTATCTATAAATATTAATTAAAGGCTTCATAGACAAGTACTTAATGATAATGACCTCTTCCAAATCTTTCTATAAACTAGTTGATTTCCTCAATCACGTATTAAAGATAAACTTGACAATGAGAATCATGAAAATGCTTTTTTTTTTTGACATTAGATCATAAAATAAAGAAGGCAGATGTGCACGCGTACGTACGTTGTGGAAATAGGAATGTATTTGAATGTGACAGAAATTAAATATCAATATATGAGGCTGTGATGGTGAATGAATTAGCCGTGCGATTATGGGGATCATGATATAAATATTTGTATCTCTCTTTCTTAATTTCAATGGGTGATAGGGAATAGAAAATTTGACTAGTAATGTGATTCAAGAAGAAGATTAAGTCGTCTAATGCGATCACACCATTAGATGGAGATTTCATTTATTGAAGCTCCGGTGCTGGATTAGAAAAAAATGCCTATAACTAATGGGTGCACTGAAGTCGTGTAAGTAATTATCGTTCGAGCTGTAACAGTTTGACTCGAGCTATGAGGCTTTACTCTTATGTACTTGAGTCTTGTTGTGACTCATCCAAGGCAGGTGGATTTTGTTCTGTTCGGCTCACAAAGTGAGAGTTCTTAATTACAAGATTTTAATAGGGTTGATACTACAATTACGATGGTAATTAATAACCTCTTCTCTTTTTCAACTCCTCCTCTAGCATTCCTTTCCGATAGGGGATTAAAACCTCCCAAGTTAGAATGAGTTTCCAAACTTTGAGAGCATTTAGGATAAAATGGCCTTAACATCATAATTCAATCAGGAAAAAGGTTTACAAGTTAAAGGAAATGAAGAAAACTCAGGTTAACGTTAACAATTTGAAGAACCTGTTAGATTGTATTTATTTTACGAAAATTATTTGTTTAAAATTTTTAGGGTATTTTAGCCGTTTTTCCTTTTCAGTTTACGATTTAGAGTTCCTTAACTCATCTATATAAGACTTTGTATTTTATTTTTTCTTGAACATTTTTGAGATTTATCATGACAACTATTTTTGTCTCTTTTTTCTTTTCTCAATTTCTATATGATATGAAAGCCTTTGTCTTCATATTTTTGATAGTTCGATTGAAAGATTGTTAATTCGATCCAAAGTTTTCGCGGATCAAATTTGTGTTTCATCGTCAAAATTGTGGAAATCCAAATCGTGTGGGGGGAGAAGCTACAAGATCTTGAGCTAATTCAGAAGGTATCTTGTTTAAGTTCAGAAGGTAACTTGTTTAAGTTTCTTACAATCTCCAAAGGAGTGCTACTGGTTACCCTTCACAAGCTTCTTCAAATTAATGGTCACTATGTGCATGTAGATCTATGCATGCATATAGTCTTTAGCAACCATAAATCTTGATGCATTCTTTGGAATATGTTGATTGACATGAAAGTTAGCTCTTGAATTTGAGGTGGGCCAAACAAACTTCGAAGCCATGTTAACTTTGAAAATTTTTAGAGATCATTTTGTTTATTGTCAAAAACAAGGGACACTGGAAGTTTCAATGTCCATTATTGTTGAATAAAAATAAATCATCAGAGCAACAATATCAGTCGCAATAACCTGATCTGTATATGCTTGAGCAGTTTCAATAGTTCCTTGCTTCACAAACCTCTGTCATGTTAGCTTTCTATAATACAGGATTGTAATAATCTGATATTTCAAGTATATCTTTATCCTTGTGGGTTTTTGACTCTGGTGTCTCTCATCATATGTCATATAATTTATCATTTTTTATTTCTTTTTCTCCCAGTTTATCTATATCTATAATGATTGCTGATGGCAATCCTATGCCATTAGTAAGTGTTAGTTTTATTGTTATGTCTAGTTTATCTCTTATTGATGTTTATTATATTCTGAGTTTTACTTTAAATCTTGTTTCTGTTAGTCAATTATGTGAATCTGGATACTTAGTCTCTTTTTATTCATCCAATTGTTATATTCAGGACCCACGATTTCAGAACTTGATTGGGACAGGCCGTAGGCAAGAAGGACTCTATGTTTTGGATCAATTAAAGTACCAGATTTTGTAGCTTTGAGTGTGGATTTATCATCTTTTCATTCGAGTGATTCATCTTCTGATTTTATTTGTGACATTCTCATTTAGGTCATGTTTCAGCATCTTGTTTGTAGTTTTTAGCTTCTATAGGAGTATTAGGACCTTTATAAAGTTTTGATATTTCTGATTGTAGTGGTTGTAAACTGGCCAAATTTTCTACCTTACCCTTTTATAAAAGTCTTTCTCTTTTCTCTGCTCCATTTGATCTTATTCATTCTGATGTGTGGGGACTCTCTCCTATTCCTATAAAAGGGGTCAAGGTATTATATTTCATTTATCGATGATTTCACTCCATACTCTTGAATTTATCTTATAAAACACAGGTCTGATTATCTTGCTATTTTCAATAACTTTAGAGCTCTTGTGAAAACTCAACATTCTAGTATCATAAAGTGCTTTCATTATGATCTGGGGGTGAATACTGTCACGCCCCCAGGGCCAATGCTTGATTGAAAATCGAGCAGCGTCTCCCTTTTACGGTGGACAATATGAATCTTATATACATATATATCACAACCACTCAATATGACATAACCAATACGGCTGGCGACAACAGAAATAAAATACTGAAACATCACATCCACGCAATTAATAATAAGCACAATAAACTCCGTAAAATAAATACAACAAATCGAAAGTCGACAGAAAAAATACAAATCCATTAAGGAACTATAAACAAAAGACAAGTTCAATAAAGAAAGTATGAAACAACTCCAAAAAGAAACTACTCGACGCTAAGGGACGGGTAGATGGATCCTCTCATGTCGGCATGAGACACACTATCAACTACTTAAAATAAAAATGAAAATAAATGGTGGTGAGTCTAGGTCGACTCTGTAGATATAATAGATAGACAAATACACGGTATAAACAAGATAATCAAATAAATAGAAACAAGGATATACAGTCTCCGAAATATATGGCATAAATCAAATGCATAACTATATGAATAGACATACTTGAAATCCATATAATATGCAGGGGCATGGCCAGAAAATCCCTAAGCATATCAATAGCTACTCATATTACTGAGTGTTGGATCGGAGTAAATCGATAGAGGGGGGGTGAATATCGATCGAAAATTTTCGGATCGTAAAGAGAAATACGCAGTGGAAATAGTAAAGCAAAGTCGCTAACACGATTTGTTTTACTTGGTTCGGAGTCGCGGCCGACTCCTACTCCAAGACCCATGGTCCTTGACCGTTTACATTGGACAATTCTATATTCGTAGAAAAGATTACAGTTTCGAGTACAGATATAGAATCGAAAAAGCAGTTACAACACTTAAGAAAATTAACAGTTTTATCGACGATCGAAGTGGATGGAATTTCGGAGCAGCGGGTCGTCGTCGGCGCTTGAATCGTGAATGCAAAGCGTGCCGGAGCGTAGCGCTTGAGCGAAAGTGTTGAAAGCGAAGTTTGCAAGTTGTATTGAAGCCTTAGGGGTGAACCCCCATTTATAATCGTCTCCTGGGCGCCTGTGTTGAAGGTGTTAGTGATATGAGAAAAGTGTCCTAAGGCAATCGCCTTATGATTGTAATCATTTATTTTAATAAATGAATATTCACTATTTGAGTATACATGTTTATGTATTTGATTGAGATCTTAAACTCATTTACTGAATGTCCGCAATACAATTCACAGCATGAGAGAATTTGTGATGAATTCACAACTAGTGATTATATCTACATATGCAATTGTGAAGTATTGAAATTGTCCCTAGTCGATGAATTGATAAAAACAGACACTATCAATTCTGTTGAGACTAGCATGAGTTATTCTCTAATCAGCTGATTCTCACTGGCTGGTGACATTGGGATGTTCAGAGATAAACATGAATGCTAGTTAAGTGAACTAGTTCATTGGAGTAACTGGCTGTAAAACTTCATATGGTAGTCTACATATAGACATGTTAGTGAAGTTCTTACTGCAGCTTAAGTGCGATGTTCCTTTGACTTGCGGTGTTCAAGTCATCTTGGTCATGGAGACTTATACTTTGACATCTTAAGCAAGCATCTCCAAGGAGGTGTGGACCCATGATGATTGGGTATAAGCCAAAGTGCCCGAAGATGTTTGAACAGCCTACAAAGGATTCACCACTCCTTGCGAGGAGATGTATACCCAGGGCCTATCGTCGGATTGTTACTTGAAGCCTCTGGCCAGAGCACGACATGTTCAGAGTATGAATCTCTTAGATACATGAGAGTAATTAGAATCCGTAGGACGAGAAAACGTTACTTGTGCTAGGTGTGACGTGTTGATGCAGTCTGGCCCTGATTGTTGTTTTGGTATTGACAACGATTTTAGTTTAGGAGGATGATTATGATAATTATGATTAAGTCCTGATCGAGGATTAGGCATGACATGGAAAATCCTAACCTGGGAGGTTAGGTGTGATGATTATGATGATTATGATTAAGTCCTGATCGAGGATTAGACATGATATGGAAAATCCTAACCTGGGAGGTTAGGTGTGATGATTATGATGATTATGATTAAGTCCTGATCGAGGATTAGGCATGATATGGAAAATCCTAACCTGGGAGGTTAGGTGTGGAAAATCCTAGCTTGGAGGGCTAGGTGTTGGAAAAGTCCTAATTCGGAAGGGTTGGGTGAAAAGTCCTAGCTTGGAGGGCTAGGTGAAAAGACCTAACTTGGAGGGTTAGGTGCAAATTCCCATCCTGGAGAATTAGGTGAAAAAGTCCTGGCTTGGAGGGTCAGGTGCCTAGCTTGGAGGGCTAGGTTGGATGATGTTCTAACTCGGAAGAGTTGGGTGAAAAGTCCTAGCTTTGAGGGCTAGGTGAAAAGTCCTAGCTTGGAGGGCTAGGTGAAAAGTCCTAACTTGGAGGGTTAGGTGCAAATTCCCAACTTGGAGAGTTAGATGGAAAAATCCTTAGCTTGGAGGGCTAAGGTGGATGAATTCCTAGCTTGGAGGGCTAGGGTTGAGTCACTGGATCGGTCTGGTGACCGATCCAGCTATGTCTGATCGGACTGGTGACCGATCAGGGAGCGCACAGTGAGATTGGGAATCTACTGTGTGGCTCCTGATCGGACCGGTGACCGATCAGGGAGCAGGCTGCTTCCTTGCTGTCTTGCTCCTGATCGGTCTGGTGACCGATCAGGGAGCAAACGGTGAGTGAGTTCCCTTGCTAATCAAAGTCTTGGATCGGTCCGGTGACCGATCAGGGATCTTGGATTTTATTAAAAAATAACTGTTCATCTGCCCTGATCGATCTGGGTGACCGATCAGGATCCATTCTGATCGGTCTGGTGACCGATCAGGCTTCACCCTGATCGGTCTGGTGACCGATCAGGCTTCACCCTGATCGGTCTGGTGACCGATCAGGCGTGTATAGCTGCGAGAGCTGGGAATCCCAGCGAAGCAGTGGATCGATCTGGTGACCGATCCACACACCCTGGATCGGTCCGGTGACCGATCACTTTAATTCAAATTTCACTGTCAGACGTGGTCAGAGCGTCTGATCGTATCTGATTTGCTGATGTATGTTTCTGATATTTGATATGCTGCTTGATTTGCTGCTCTAATGCTCTGATTGAGTTTCAGGTCACAGGGGAGGATTCAAACACTCAAGGAGAAGTCAAAGAGTGCTTTCCTTGGAGCAGGTTTGTCTCTTTCTCATCTCAGGTTGCAACGGCGAGCTGCAGACTGGAGCTGAGACTGGAGCTTGACTGAGGGGAGCTCAGTGAGTCCAGAGATAGCTCAGTAGAAGCTGGCGTTGGCAGATGAGTAGCGGGAGCTACAGAGATGTTGTCACTTGTCGCTTGGCGGAGAAACAAAAAGGAACGCGAGAAGGAGAGTTTGTTAATGAGTTCTTCGGTTTCTCGTGCTCTTGAGTTCCTGTGTTACAAGCTTGCTGTTCTTGAGTTCTTCAACCATTCTAAGAAAGCTATTGAGGAGCAATCATCATACTTGAGCGCTTGAAGGAGAAAACAAGAGGCTTGGAGTCCGACAGTGGGAAGACACGGAGCAGGGGTCTGCGTGAGATCGCCACTGGGTGGAGCTCAGGGAAGCTTGCTGTGTTTTGTCCTTGCTAAGTGTTTGAGTAAGATCCTTCTTGTTGTTGTTTCATTGTGCTCATTCTATATCATTGTTTGAAACACACTGTGGGGAGGTTTCTCCACCGAGAAGGAGGTTGCTTCATATCCGGTGTTAACCGGGGCTTGATCTGCCGACGATCAAGGGATCGCCCACCTCAAGGGTACGCCAAGGAGTAGGGGTAAGTTATCCCCGAACCTTGTAAACCCTCCTTGTTAGCGATCTTGCTAGTCGTGTTTGTTTTGCTTTCGTTTTGTTTTTCTGCACACTCTGTTTTCTACTCTTTCCGCTGTGCTACTGATATTTGAGTTGTAGAAATCGTGATAAGTTTAGAAGGAGAAAGTGGTTGTCTATATTCACCCCCCCTCTATAGCCATCTCGTTCCCAACAAGTGATATCAGAGCAAGGGGCTCTATACACGGCTTAACAACCGAGAGTTTTCAACAAGATGACTTTGAGAGAAGGCTTCTCCACCACCCGACCTCCATTCTTTGATGGCGCCGACTTCCAATATTGGAGATCAAAAATGGAATACTATTTGAAGATGGATATCCATACGTGGTTCGCGGTGAAGGAAGGATTCATCCCTCCTAAGGATGATGAAGGCAAGGAACTCGAATCTTCGCGGTGGACTGCCGAACAAACAAGGAAAAGTGAAGCCGACGCTAAGGCGGTTGTCACTCTACAATGTGGCATGAACAAAGACCAATTCATCAAGGTTGGTCCCTTCACAAGTGCAAAAGACTTATGGAACAAACTCATAGAGCTCCATGAAGGCACCCGAGACTCGAGGATTGCAAAGAGGGACTTGTTCCTCAATCAACTTCAAAATCTCTCCATGAAGGAGAATGAGTTGGTAAGTGAGCTCCATAGCCGGTTCAAGGAAGTTCTTAATGGACTTCATTCAATTGATGAAAAGGTCGAGAATCGCGACCTTGTGAGGTATGTCTTGAAAGCATTTCCAAGGAATGCTTTGTGGTTATCCATGGTGGATGCCTACAAAGTATCCAAGGATTTATCTATTGTAAAGTTAGATGATTTATTTTGTGAGATGAAATTGTATGAGATGGCTAACAAAGGCCCCAAGGAGAAGGGGATTGCCTTAGTTGCAGGGGACCGGATCAACAAGAAGAAGAAGGAGAAGAAGAAGGAGAAGGATCTTTCATCATCTTCATCCTCCTCCGAATCCGAGTCAAACTCGGAGGAAGATGGCAGTGGCTCCTCTTCATCCGAAATGGCGAACTTCGTGCGGAAGATGATGCGAAGAGACCGACGTTTCAAAAGGAGAGGTAACACTAGTGAATTCAAGCTTGATAAGAATAATACATCTTGCTTTGAGTGTGGTAGGAAAGGGCATTTCAAGAATGAATGTCCGAAGCTTAAGAAGGAGGAGAAACCTAAAAGAAGAGAAATCCAAGAAGAAGAAGAAAGCTTTGAAGGCTTCTTGGA
>JAGFNQ010002228.1:41816-89229 GCA_024364735.1 Boesenbergia rotunda
GACGTTTCAAGAGTAGAGTAACTCTAGTGAATCCAAACTTGATAAGACTAATGCATCTTGCTTTGAGTGTGGTAGGAAAGGACATTTCAAGAATGAATGTCCAAACTAAGAAGAAGAAGGAGAAATCCAAAAGAAAGAAGAAAATCCAAGAAGAAGAAGAAGGCCACTTGGGATGAGTCATCCTCAAGCTCATCCGATGAAGAGAAGGAGGAGAAGAGCACAAGGCATGTGGCACTCATGGCTCTTGGAGAGGAGAGCAGTGATGAATCTTCAAGTTCCTCAAACGCGGCTTCATCATCCTCGGATGATGAAGAGGTAACTTCTCCCGAGCTTGAAAAATGTTATAGAGCAATTGCATGTTTAACTAGTATGCTTAAGAAATCAAAGAATAAGGTTAAAGCATTGCAATTAGAAATTGATCAATTGAAGGCATCTAGAGATGATAACATTGATGATTTACATATTGAATTGCTAGAAGATGAGATTAAATCATTGAAACATGAGATTGAAAAGTTGAAATCCTCTAAGGTTGAGGAAGTCAATAATTTGCATGATGAATTGCTAATAGAGGAAAATCAATCATTGAAGGGTGAAGTTGAGAAGCTCAAGAATATTCTTGAGAAGTTCTCAACTAGCTCTAAGACCCTAGATATGATCCTAAATGCCCAAAGGGCAGTCTACAATAGGGCCGGTATTGGTTACCGACCCAAAGAACCCTCATTTGTGTCTTTGATGTCTAGGACTGATATGAGATAATCTAGGACACCCAAGACTCAAAAGAAAGTTGTTAAGGCATGGGTGCCTAAGTCATGTTTAGTTGATGCTTTAGGTCCCAAGGTTTGGGTACCTAAAACTTCTATTTTTCGAATTGTGTAGGTTATGATTGAGGGGGAGCATCTATCAACTTGGTTCGTTGATAGTGGATGCTCCAAACACATGACCGAGGATAGATCATTGTTTACCACACTTCACAAGAAAAGTAGAGGTAATGTATCATTTGGTAACAATGGTAGTCTTAAGGTCATAGGGATAGGAGATATTCAAATATTCGAATGTCTTAGAATTTCAAATGTTCTTCTAGTCAAGGGGATGAAATTTAATCTCCTTAGTGTGAGTCAATTGTGTGACACGGATTACACAATTGACTTCCAACCAAGTCAATGTCTAGTTAGACAACATGACACCTTGGACACAGTACTAGTAGGAACAATAGTAGACAATATTTATCAAGTTTCATTTAAAAGTGCTACTAATATTTTTGCTAAGTGTCTCATGTCAAGAGAAGAAGAGTCCACCCTTTGACACTGGAGGTTAGCACATGTTAACATGAAGAACATCCGGAAGTTGGTCAACAAGGGACTAGTCCGTGGCTTACCAAGCATCAAGTATGAGAAAGATAAACTTTGTGATGCATGTCAAATGGGTAAGCAAACAAAATCTGTACATAAAGGTAAAAGCGCTGTAAGTACTTCCAATGCATTAGATTTACTAAATATGGATCTATTTGATTGTAGTACCATCATATCATTGAATGGAAGTAGATATTGCTTTGTTATCATTGATGATTTTACTAGGTATACATGGACTTACTTTTTAAAATATAAGGACCAAACCTTAGATATCTTTATTTCTTTTTGTAGAAGAGTTGAAAATGAAAAATCATCAACCATTAAGACAATTAGAAGTGATCATGGAGGTGAATTTCAAAACCAAAGGTTTTTAGAATTTTGTCAAGATAGAGGTTATAAGCATGAGTTCTCTACTCCTAGAACACCACAACAAAATGGTGTTGTAGAGAGGAAGAACCGTATTTTACAAGAGGTTGCACGAAGCATGCTCAATAAGTACTCACTACCGAGTTACTTGTGGGCTGAAGTTGTAAATACAGCTTGCTATGTGCAAAATCGGGTCTTGATTCATAGGTTTCTAGGAAAGACTCCCCATAAACTTTGGTTTGGGAAACCACCTACGGTTAAACACCTTAGGGTGTTTGGTTGTAAGGTGTTGTTCTAAACACCAAGGATCACCTTGGAAAGTTCACGGCAAAGGCTGATGAAGGAATACTAGTCGGGTACTCCCTCGCTAGCAAAGCCTACCGAGTCTACAACAAGAAATCTAAATTAGTTGAAGAATCTTCTGATGTGGTTTTTGAAGAAACTCCAAAATCAAGTGACCAATCAGAAAATGTAGAAGGAGTCCAACTTGAACTTAGGAGACTAAGTTTGAATGAAACTCCAAGTGTTGTTGATGGTGATGAGTCTGATGACAATGAACCTAGACAACCCATTGATCAGCCGGATCCTGAGGCTGGACTTGTGTCTAGTGAACCCGTTGAAGAAGCACCACCAACACCAAGGCAAGCTAGATTAACCTCTAGTCATCCCCAAGATCAAATTGTTGGAGACATCCATCATGGGGTTAGAACTAGATCATTCTTCCGGAATGAGGCTAATGAAGTCGCTCTAATTTCTGAAATTGAACCTAGGAAAATTGATGAAGCATTACATGATTCCGATTGGATCATTGCAATGCAAGATGAACTAAGTCAATTCGAAAGGAGTCAAGTTTGGGACTTAGTCCCTAGACCCAAGAAGACCTCCATTATTGGAACCAAATGGGTCTTCAAGAACAAATTGAACCATAAGGGAGAAATCATTAGAAAAAAGGCACGCTTAGTAGCCAAGGGCTACAGTCAAGTTGAAGGCCTTGATTATGATGAGACTATATATGCTCCCGTGGCACGATTAGAGTCCATTCGATTGATGCTTGCATTTGCAGGACATCGTGGTTTCAAGTTATATCAAATGGACGTCAAATCGGCCTTTCTAAATGGTCTAATTAGAGAAGAGGTCTATGTCGAACAACCACCAGGGTTTGAGAGTTCCGAATTTCCAAACCATGTGTTCAAGCTCAAAAAGGCACTTTATGGCCTTAAACAAGCACCCCAAGCTTGGTATGAGCGGTTATCGACATTCCTAATTGAGAAGGGCTTCGTTAGAGGCCAAATAGACCCCATACTATTTCTACGAAGAGATGGTGACAATATTTTTGTAGCCCAAGTATATGTCGATGACATAATTTGTGGCTCAAACAATAAGGGCTATTTGAATGAGTTTATTGGACACATAGAAAATGAATTTGAGATGAGTCTAGTGGGAGAGTTGACTTTCTTCCTTGGACTCGAAATCAAGCAAACTCGTGATGGGATCCATGTGCACCAATCGAAATACACACAAGAAATGCTTCGAAAATTCAATATAAGTGATTCAAAAGAGGTAACCACTCCCATGTCTACAAACACAAGGTTAGACAATGATGAGAGTGGTAAACCCGTTGATTTGACTCAATATCGAAGCATGATAGGCAGTTTACTATACCTTACAGCTAGTCGACCTGATATACTATTCGCTGTGGGTATGTGCGCTAGGTATCAAGTTTGTGCCAAGGAATCTCACCTAATCGCTGTTAAGCGAATTTTGAGATATCTCAAAAGTACAATTGGAGTCGGTCTATGGTACCCCCGTACCGAATCATTTGATTTATTTGGCTATACGGATTTCGACTACACTGGATGTAAGTTGGACTAGAAAAGCACAAGTGGGGTTTGCCAATTCTTAGGTTCGTCCTTAGTAAGTTGGTCAAGTCGGAAGCAACATTGTGTTGCTCTCTCCACGACCGAGGCAGAATATATCGCCATGGGAGAGAGTGTATCATAATTGTTGTGGATGATACATACTTTAGAGGACTATGGATTGAGTTACAAGGGTGTGCAAGTGTTATGTGATAACATTAGCACAATTATCTTAACCAAGAATCCAGTCCATCATTCTAGGATCAAACATATTGAGGTGCGTCACCACTTCATTAGGGATCATGTAGCTAGGGGAGATATTGTACTCTCTCATGTAGAGTCCAAATCAAACATAGCTGACATTTTCACTAAACCACTCCTCGAAAATGAATTTAGTTTCCTAAGACGGGAGTTGGGAATGTGTCGCGCTTCATGAATTTCAAATGCTTTCAAATCCTTCATAATTATTTCGAAATTGTTGGGAAACAATTGGGTAACTTTGGGGACATCTCACACAAACTATAAGGTTTACCAAAATATTTTTGTTTGCTAGAAATGGGGTGAGATGTTAGGATCAACTAAATTTCTCAAAATGTCAATGCATCCCTTGAGAAATTAAGTTGACGAGATAATAATCACTGTGGTGACCAAGTATGGGGAAAACCATTGCATAACATATGTGTATATGGCTTCATGATCATACTTGGACATTCCAATCAAGGAAACTTGATTGGAACACTGAATTTGGAACAAAACTTGATTGAATTTGCTTGAATGATTGTTGATTGAGTTTGACTCCATTTGGATGGAGCAACGTGATTGTTGAACCTTTAAGGACTCTTGATCCTTGTTCAGGGATCAATTTTAGTCATGAGATCATGTCCAAGTTCGATAAACTTCATCAGATCTCGTTGGAAAGTTTCAGAAAATCTGAAACTGAATATTTCAGATCGAATATGGGAATATCAGGAACCCTGATCGGTCACTGGACCGATCAGGCATAAGGCTGATCGGTCCCCAGACCGATCTGGCTTCCTCTTGCATTGATCGGTCCACAGACCGGTCAGAGGGGCATCAGTGACTTCACGAAATTCTAATCAACCTTACTGAGCCAGCCTGGATCGGTCCCCGGACCGATCTGGCACCTTGCTGAGACCGGTCCACAGACCGATCAGGGGGCTCACAGTAAGCCTCATGAGCCTACTGATCTCTCCCTGATCGATCAACCGATCGATCAGGAGCATTCCTGATCAGTCACCCGACCGATCAGGTTCGGTTCAGTCCGATCAGGCTATAGCCTGATCGGTCTGGGCGCTATCAGATCGAACGATGATCCGTTCAATCGCATTAAATTACGGTTGGTGGACCGATCCAACAATCGATTAACTTCACGAAAAACCTCTCCTTGCCGAACCCTAGCGCCGAAACCTCCCACTCGCGCAACCTTTGCTTCGTGCGATAGCATCCCAGTGCTTTCTTCTTCCTCGAGAGAGTCTCGCGTGCAGTCCTAAGGAGTTACTTCCGGGCTCTGTGTTCTTCCTGATTCTTGCTTCCTGTGACGCTCCCTCTCTCTCACTTGTGCCGACAGCTTCTCCTGCGCAAATTTTTTTTTTTCCCCTTCAAGAACCTTACTAATGGCGCCAAAGTGAGTGTTTGATTTAGTTTCCTTTGTGGTTCTATTCATGGGTTATATGTTTTGCAACTAATCAAGTTTTGGTTTGGTGTTTGTTCTTGGTGTGGTGCCGTGACCCTCTTGTATTTGCCGTGACCTTATCTTTCCATACCTCACCTCTGATTAAATTGTGTGCTTTTGATTCATGGGTCTTGATTACATTCTCTGATTGGGTCTTTCCTTGTATGATCAACTCTTGACTTTGTGTGATTCAACGTACATTCGTATCAACCTTGCTCAATTGATTCAAATCGTGTATGATCAATTCCTGATTAAATCCTGTGTCTTGATCATTTCAATTCTCTAGGAAATCTTTTAAAAGTAAGGAACATATGGTGGAAAGCTCAAAGGGCAAAGGCCCTGTAATATCTACACCTTCTCCAAGGCCTCCACCACCTCCACATACAAGATTTCAAAGTACTGGTCTTGCTCTAAAATTTCTATGGCGCAATTTCAAATTAATGCCATGTCGAACTATAGACCAATCCTTTATCTATGAACATTGCTCGACCATCCGACAAATTATCACACATTACAATCTTCAATCCATTTTTTTTCTTGAGAGACCGATCAATCTTGACTTGGTCTCTGAATTCTATAATAACATGGTAAGTGGGGAGGGAACGGGGTGGAGGACTCGTGTCGTCAGTGTCGACCTTGATTTTAATCAGTCTATTTTTACTGATTTTCTCGGTTGTCGCCGGTCCGACATTGATTTCTTTCTCTACCCTTACCATCCTAATCCTCTTCCGTTTCCCTTCGATGGAGTAACCCCTGATTCCATCTACGAGTACTTTCTAGGTCATCCCAGGCCAAGGGGTTCTGGTGAGAGCACCAGTGATTTTCCCATATTTCTTGCTCTTCGCCTTTCCCCTGTTGACTATGTTCTATTCAAGATCATCTCAAATTGTCTTCTACCTACTACTTCAAAGCATCTGGATGAGATTCGCCCGTCCCATTGCTTGATGCTCTACGGGATGCATCAGCAGTTAGATTTTGATCCAGTGGCCTCCGTCTATTTCTCCATCATCGTCCACTGCATGTCATCCACCCAGTCAGTCTACATGCCATTCGGTCATATCATCACTGCCTGGTTGGAATCGGTTGGCATCGACGTTTCACAGGGCTGCATTGTGCCCATGCTTCGACAGGATTGTCGTCTGGATCATCGCATGCTTGCTCAGTCCGGCATTGTCCTAGGGCCCCAGGGGCTAAGGTGGAAGGATCGCAGACGTGAGGGAGAGCTACAGAGAGCTGCTCATGACCAGGAGCCGCCAGCTGCTACTGCCGACTACGATGAGTGGGCCCCTGATCTACGCTGGCAGGTTGCGGAGATAGAGCGGATGATGGAGCACGAGTTGCATATCTCCGAGCTCTGGCGACAGGAGGTCCGCTCAGAGTGTCAGTCTTTCGATCGCCGTCTCAATGCTTTAGCCACTGATGTCTCTGAGATGTGCTCATTCCAGGATAGATGGTATGTAGAGTAGTATCATCATACATTTCCTGATGGTGCATCTCCCAGTGGCCCTTCACCAGGGGATATCATATACATTGACGATTCAGACGATGATCCAGCTGACGATTGACTGCTCTATGTTCATGTTTGATGTTTTTGGCGGATGTGTACGTTCTGACTCTTGTCTATTCTAGCAGGTTATTTGGCCGATCTTGCTTAGGGTGTTGCTTGTATAAATGCTCACATGATTACTATTTGTCGATACTTGTTGATGCTATGATGACTACTATTTGCATTTAGTATGTTTATTGATGATGCTATGCTTTCTGCGTATTTGATCCATAGCTATGTTCATGCTTATGATGCCATGTTCATATGATACATATGCTTGCTTTGTCACGCTTATATCTTACTATCATATGTCTTCATATGCTTTTCAAAAAATCAAATTGTTGTTGGTTGAGATACCCCTAGGGTTGAGGGGGAGTTTGTTTTAAACTTAACAGCCCCTCTAGCCCCTTTTCAGTATTCGACAAAGGGGGAGAGTGTGGATTGGTTATGTTTAGGATGATCATGTTGTAGTGGGAGGATCTTGATTCCCCTATGATTCTAAATTTGAGAAAAGTAATTGAGAATCCCTAAATTTAAAATCGGGTTGTCAAATAACAAAAAGGGGGAGATTGTTGATGCAGTCTGGCCCTGATTGTTATTTTGGTGTTAACACCGATGTTAGTTTAGGTTGATGATTATGATGATTATGATTAAGTCCTGATCGAGGATTAGGCAGGGTCTGAAAAATCATAACCTGGAGGGTTAGGTGTGTAAAATCCTAGCTTGGAGGGCTAGGTGTTGGAAAGTCCTAATTCAGAAGGGTTGGGTGAAAAGTCCTATCTTTGAGGGCTAGGTGAAAAGTCCTAACTTGGAGGGTTAGGTGCAAAGTCCCAACTTGGAGAATTAGGTGAAAAGTCCTGGCTTGGAGGGTCAGGTGCCTAGCTTGGAGGGCTAGGTTGGATGAAGTTCTAACTCGGAAGGGTTGGGTGAAAAGTCCTGGCTTGGAGGGCTAGGTGAAAAGTCCTAGCTTGGAGGGCTAGGTGAAAAGTCCTAACTTGGAGGGTTAGGTGCAAATTCCCAACTTGGAGAGTTAGATGGAAAAATCCTTAGCTTGGAGGGATAAGGTGGATAAAACCCTAGCTTGGAGGGCTGATTCCCTGGATCGGTCTGGTGACCGATCAGGGATATTGGCACGCTGCTCCTTCGGGGATCGGTCTGGTGACCGATCCAGCGATGTCTGATCGGTCTGGTGACCGATCAGGGAGCAAGCAGCTTCCTCATTGACTTGCTCCTGATCGGTCTGGTGACCGATCAGGGAGCGAACAGTGAGTGAGTTCTCCTCCGGATCAGACCCTGGATCGGTCCGGTGACCGATCAGGGACTCAGGATCTGATTACAGAATTACTGTTCATATGTCTTGATCGGTCTGGTGACCGATCAGGCTTTACTCTGATCGGTCTGGTGACCGATCAGGCTTCACTCTGATCGGTCCGGTGACCGATCAGGCCGTGTTGCCGTGAGAGCTGGGAATCCCAGCACAGAGGTGGATCAGTCTGGTGACCGATCCACAAGCCCTGGATCGGTCCGGTGACCAATCACTTTAATTCAAATTGCAATGTCAGACGCGATCAGAGCTTCTGATCGTATCCGATTCTCTGTGCTTCACTTCTGAATCTTGATTTGCTGCTTGATATGTTGCTCTAACACTCTGATTAAGCTGCAGGTGACAGGGGAGGATTCAAACACTCAAGGAGAAGTCAATGGAGGCTTTCCTTAGAGTAGGTTTGTCCGTTTTCCATCTCAGGTTGCAACGGCCGGAGCTGCAGACTGGAGCCGTTGACTGGAGCTTGGCTGAGGGTGCTCACGAAGTCCAGGGAAGGCTCAGTGGTAGCTGACGTTGGCAGTGAGGTAGCTGGAGGCTGCAGGAGATACTGTCACCTGATGCTGAGTGGAGAAACAAAAAGGGCGGAGAAGGCTTCGCGGTTGTGTACTGGTTCTGTGAACTAAGCTTCTTGCCGCGCCTTGAGTTCTCCACAACTTGCTTGCTGTGTTTCTGAAGTTCTCATCACTCTGAGCAAGCTACTGCATTCTTGAAGCAACCATTACTTGAGCGTTTGAAGGAGAGAACAAGAAGCTTGGAGTCCGACAGCGGGAAGACACGAGGAAGGGTTCCTTGCGTGAGATCGCCGCTGGGTGGAGCTCGGGAAAGCTTGTTGTGTTCTTGTCTTTGCTGAGTGCTTGAGTAAGATCCTTCCTATTGTTTCATTGTGCTTAAACATATATTTGTGATTGAAACGCTGTGGAGAGGTTTCTCCACCGAGAAGGAGGTTGTCTTCTATCCGGTGTTAACCGGGGCTTGATCTGCCGACGATCAAGGGATCGCCCACCTTAAGGGCACGCCAAGGAGTAGGGGCAAGTTATCCCCGAACCTTGTAAACCCTTCGTGTTAGCGATCTTGCTCGTTGTGTTTGCTTTGCTTTCATTTCTGTTTTTAGTTTTCTGCACACTCTGTTTTCTACTCTTTCCGCTGTGCTACTGATATCTGAGTTGCAGAAACTTCATAAGTGTTTAAAGTCCAAGTGATTGGCTATATTCACCCCCCCTCTCTAGCCATCCGTTTCCAACAGTTACTCTTGGATTTATCTTATAAAACACGGGTCTGATTATCTTACCATTTTCAATAACTTTAGAGTTCTTATAAAAACTCAATATTATAGTGTTATGAAGTGCTTTTGTTGTAATATAGGGGGGTGAATATATTTCGAATGATTTCTTATATTTATTTTCTTCTGATGGTACTATTCATCAAACCTATACTCCTGAACAGAATGGTATGGTTGAACGGAAATATAGATATCTTGTGGATGATCTTTCTCTCCACTATTGTGAGTCCACTTGTGTTCATAAGTCTACTAAACTACAAAATTTTGCTTAATTTTGTTATTCTCATTCTTTTGCTTCATTTGTTGCATTTGTTCATTGTCTTTCTGAACCTATATCCTATAGAGAATTTGTTATTAATCCACTTTAGCAGAATGCTATGGCTAAGGAACTAACTGCGTTACATCATACTCATACATGGGATTTGGTATCGTTGCCACCAGAAAAATACACTATTAGTTTTCATTGAGTCTATAAGATCAAAACTAAATCTAATGGTTCTATTGAAAGGTACAAAGTTCGTCTTGTTACTAAATGTTACTCTCAGGAGTATGACATGGATTATGTGGAAACTTTTGCTTCTATTGCTAAAATGACTATCATTCGTATGTTAATTTTTGTTACCTCTATTTGTTAATGAAAAATATCTCAGATGGACATCAAAAATGCCTTCTTGAATAGTGATCTTCAAAAAGAAGTATATACGGTGCCTCCTCTTGGAGTTGCTCACCAACGTGGTGAAGATTGCAAAGAGAATATATATGGTGCCTCCTCCTGGAGTTGCTCACTGACTTAGTGAAGATGGTAGGCTTTGCAAAGTTCTGTATGGATTCATACAAGCACCACGTGCTTGGTTTGCGATGTTCTCCACGATGATTATTTCTCTTGGTTTTCATCTTAGTAATCATGATTCGACTTTATTTGTCAAGTGTACGTGTGCACGTTATATACTTTTATATTTATACATGGATGACATGATAATTACTGGTGACAACTTTGATAAATTGAGTCTTTGAAGGTTGAATTAGCTTGTTGTTTTGCTATGAAAAACTTGAGTGTACTATGCTATTTTATGGGGATCGAGATCGCCTCATCGTCAAAATGTTATCTTTTGTCTCAGTCAAAGTACATAGCTGATCTATTTGAACGTGCACGTCTCACTAACAATAGGATAGTTGATACTCCCATTGAGACTAATGCTCGGTGCTCTTCTTCAGATGATTTTTCTTTGCCAGATCCTAATCTCTATCATACACTTGTGAGAAACTTGGTTTATCTCATTGTGACTTATCTTTGTTGATGCAGTCTGACCCTGATTGTTGTTTTGGTGTTGACATCGATTTTAATTTAGGTTAATGATTATGATTATGATTATGATTAAGTCCTGATCGGGGATTAGGCATGGTATGGAAAATCCTAGCTTGGAGGGCTAGGTGGTGGAAAATCCTAACCTGGAGGGTTAGGTGTGGAAAATCCTAGCTTGGAGGGCTAGGTATCTGGAAAAGTCTTAATTCGGAAGGGTTGGGTGAAAAGTCCTAGCTTGGAGGGCTAGGTGAAAAGTCCTAACTTGGAGGGTTAGGTGAAAATTCCCAACTTGGAGGGTTAGGTGAAAAAGTCCTGGCTTGGAGGGTCAGGTCCTAGCTTGGAGGGCTAGGTATGGAAAAGTCCTAATTCGGAAGGGTTGGGTGAAAAGTCCTAGCTTGGAGGGTTAGGTGAAAATTCCCAACTTGGAGGGTTAGGTGAAAAAAGTCCTAGCTTGGAGGGCTAGGTTGGATGAAATCCTAGCTTGTAGGGCTAGGTTTGAGTCCCTGGATCGGTCTGGTGACCGATCAGGGAAGTTAGCGCACTGCTCCTTCGTGGATCGGTCCGGTGACCAATCCAGCGATGACTGATCGGTCTGGTGACCGATCAGGGAGCGCAGAGTGAGGTTGGGAACCTACTGTGTGCCTCCTGATCGGTTTGGTGACCGATCAGGGAGTAGGTCGTTGCCTCGTTGCTTGGCTCTTGATCAGTCCGATGACCGATCAGGGGCCAGGCAGCTTCCTCACTCCCTTGGTTCTGATCGGTCTGGTGACTGATCAAGGAGCAAACACCGAGTTGAGTTCCCCCGCTGATCAGCTCCTGAACGGTCTGGTGACCGATCCACGACTTAGGATTTGATTTCCGCAGTTACTGTTCACTCAGACGTGGACCGATCAGGCTCTAGCCTGATCGGACAGGGAGCTACCTGATCGGTCTGGTGACCGATCAGGCTTCACTCTGATCGGTCTGGTGACCGATCAGGCCTGTGTCGTCGCGAAAGCTAGGAGTCCTAGCAAAGCGGTGGATCGGTCCGGTGACCGACCCACAGGCTCTAGATCAGTCTGGTGACTAATCACTTTAATTCAAAATGCACTGTCAGATGCTCTGATCGCGTCTGAACGTATCCGATTCTCTGTGCTTAACCTCTGATACTCGATTTGCTGCTTGATATGTTGTGCTAATATTCTGATTGAGCTGCAGGTGACAGGGGAGGATTTAAACACTCAAGGAGAGTCAATGGAGGACTTTACTTGGAGCAGGTTTGTCCCTTTGCCATCTCAGGTTGCAACGGCTGGAGCTGCAGCTACTGACTGGAGCTTTCCTGAGGGAAGCTCAGAGAGTCCAGGGAGAGCTCAGTGGTAGATGGCGTTAGCAGGTGAGCAGCTGGAGGCTGCAGTGAGATGGTGTCACCTAGGTTCAGTGGAGAAACAAAAAGAGCAGTAATGAAGAGTTCGTAGACACAACTTCTGGCTTGAGTTCTTGCTGCGCGATTGTTCTCCACACTTTGCTTGTGTGCTCTGTAATTCCATCATCTTGAGCAAGCAATTGTAATCTGTGAAGCAACCATCCCTTGCTTGAGCACTTGGAGGAAGGAACAAGAGGCTTTGAGTCCAACAGCGAGAAGACACGAAGAAAGGGTTCTTGCGTGAGATCGTCGCTGGGTGGAGCTCGGAAGAAGCTTGCTGTGTTCTTGTCTGTGCTAAGTTCTAAGTAAGATCTTTCTTGTGTTTCATTGTGCTTAAAACTATATCTTTGATTGAAACGCTGTGGAGAGGTTACTCCACCGAGAAGGAGGTTGCTTTCTATCCGGATCTTCCGGGGCTTGATCTGCCGACGATCAAGGGATCACCCACCTTAAGGGCACGCCAAGGAGTAGGGGCAAGTTATCCCCGAACCTTGTAAATCCTCTTGTTAGCGTTCTTGTGCTTGCTCATAGTTTAGGTTTTAGTTTTCTGCATATTCTGTTTTTACTACTTCCGCTGTGCTACTAAAAGTTTGAGTGCAGAAATTTGAAAAACACAAAGTCCAAGTGTTTGGCTATATTTACCCCCCCCCCTCTCTAGCCATCCGAGTTCCAACAAGTGATATCAGAGCCTGGGACTTTATACAAGCGGATTAACAACCGAGAGCTATCATCCATGGCTTTGAGAGAAGATTTTTCCACCACCCGACCTCCCTTCTTCGATGGCGCAGATTTCCAATATTGGAGATCGAAGATGGTGTATTACTTGAAGATGGACATCAATACTTGGTTCGCGGTGAAGGAGGGTTTTACCCCTCCAAAGGATGATGAAGGCAAAGAACTTGAATCGTGGCGGTGGACGGCTAAACAAACACGAAAGAGGGAAGCCGACGCAAAGGCGGTTGTCACTCAACAATGCGGCATGAACAAAGACCAACTCATCAAGGTTGGTCCATTCACAAGTGCAAAAGACTTGTGGAACAAGCTCATCGAACATCACGAGGGCACCTGAGGTTCAAGAATCGCCAAGAGGGACTTGTTCCTCAACCAACTTCAAAATCTCTCCATGAAGGAGAATGAAACGGTAAGTGAGCTACATAGCCGGTTCAAAGAAGTCCTCAACGGGCTTCATTCTATTGATGAAAAGGTCGAGAACCGCGACCTTGTGAGGTATGTGCTAAAAGCATTTCCAAGGAATGCTTTGTGGTCATCCATGGTGGATGCCTACAAAGTTTCCAAGGATTTATCAACTATTAAATTAGATGATCTATTTTGTGAAATGGAATTGCATGAAATGGCTAACAAAGGCCCCAAGGAGAAGGGGATTGCCTTAGTTGTAGGGGAACGATACAAGAAGAAGAAGAAGGAGAAGGAAGTCTCTTCATCTTCATCCTCTCCCGAATCCGAGTCCGATTCCGAGGAAGATGGCAACGGGTCTTCTTCCTCCGAGATGGCAAACATTGTGAGAAGAATGATGAGAAGGGGTCGACGCTTCAAGGGTAAAGGTAACCCTAGTGAAGTTAAGGTTGATAAGACTAACGTTTCTTGTTTTGAGTGTGGTAGGAAAGGGCACTTTAAAAGTGAATGCCCAAAGCTAAAGAAGAAGGAGGAGAAATCCAAAAAGAAAGAGGAGAAATCAAAGAAGAAGAAAAAGGCCTTGAAGGCCACTTGGGATGAATCCTCCTCAAGTTCATCCGATGAAGAAAACGAGGAGAAGAGTACACGGCACGTGACACTCATGGCTCTTGGAGAAGATCAAGAAAGCAGTGATGAATCCTCCAACTCCTCAAACGCGGCTTCATCATCTTCGGATGATGAAGAGGTAACCTCTCCCGAACTTGAAAAATGTTATAGAGTAATTGCATGTTTAACCAATATGTTGAAGAAGTCAAAAAATAAGGTTAAATCATTGCAATTAGAAATTGAACTATTGATTTCATCTAGGGATGAGAACATAGATGATTTACATGTTGAAATGTTAGAGGATGAAATTAAATCATTGAAAATTAAGGTTGAAAAAGTGAAATCGTCTAGGGTTGAGGATGTAGATGATTTGCGTGATGAATTGTTAGAGGAAGAAAACAAATCATTAAAGAGTGAAGTTGAGAGACTTAAGAATATTTTTGAGAAGTTCTCAACAAGCTCAAAAACCCTAGACATGATTTTGAATGCCCAAAGGGCAGTCTACAATAGGGCCGGTATTGGTTATCGACCCAAAGAACCTTCATTTGTGTCATTGATGTCTAGGACTGATATGAGACAATCTAAGACACCCAAGGTTCGAAAGAAAGTTGTCAAGGCATGGGTGCCTAAGACTTGTTTAGTAGGTGCTTTAGGTCCCAAGGTTTGGGTACCTAAAACTTCTATTTTTCGAATTTGTAGGTTATGATTGAGGGAGAGCATCTATCAACTTGGTTCGTTAATAGTGGGTGCTCCAAATACATGACCGGGGATAGATCATTGTTTACCATACTTCTAAAGAAAAGTAGAGGTAATGTTTCATTTGGTAACAATGGTAGTCTTAAGGTCATAGGAATAGGAGGCATTCAAATATCCGAATGTCTTAGAATCTCAAATGTCCTTCTAGTCAAGGGGATGACATTTAATCTCCTAAGTGTCAGTCAATTGTGTGACACGGGTTACACAATTGATTTTCAACCAAGTCAATGTCTAGTTAGACAACATGACACCTTGGACACGGTACTAGTAGGAACAAGAGTAGACAATATTTATCAAGTTTCATTTAAAAGTGCTACTAATGCTTTTGCTAAGTGTCTCATGTCAAAAGAAGAAGAGTCCACCCTTTGGCACCGGAGGTTAGCACATGTTAACATGAAGAACATCCGGAAGTTGGCCATCAAGGGATTAGTTTGTGGCTTACCAAGCATCAAGTATGAGAAAGATAAACTTTGTGATACATGTCAAATGGGTAAGCAAACAAGAGCTGCACATAAAGGTAAAAGCTCTGTAAGTATATCTACCGCTTTAGATTTACTTCATATGGATTTATTTGATTGTAGCACTATCATATCATTGAATGGAAGTAGATTTTGCTTTGTTATCATTGATGATTTTACTAGATATACATGGACTTATTTTCTTAAATATAAGGACCAAACCTTAGATGTTTTCATTTCTTTTGGTAGAAGAGTTGAAAATGAAAAATCATCAACCATTAAGACAATTAGAAGTGATCATGTAGGTGAATTTCAAAATCAACGATTTTTAGAATTTTGTCAAGATAGAGGTTATAGATATGAGTTCTCCACTCCTAGAACACCATAATAAAATGGTGTTGTAGAGAGGAAGAACCGTGTTTTACAAGAGGCTACACGAAGCATGCTTAATGAGTACTCACTGTCGAGTTACTTATGAGCTGAAGTTGTAAATACAGCTTGCTATGTGCAAAATCGAGTCCTCATCCAAAGGTTCTTAGGAAAGACTCCCCATGAACTTTGGTTTGGAAAACCACCTACGGTTAAACTCCTTAGGGTGTTTGGTTGTAAGGTGTTCATCCTAAACACCAAGGATCACCATGGAAAGTTCACGGCAATAGCTGATGAAGGGATACTAGTCGGGTATTCCATAGTTAGCAAAGCCTACCGAGTCTACAACAAGAAATCTAGATTGGTTGAAGAGTCTTCTGATGTTGTCTTTGAAGAAATTCCGAAGGCCAATGAACAACCAGAAGATGAAGTCAAATTTGAACTTAGGAGACTAAGTTTGAATGAAAGCCCAAATGTTGTTGATGGTGAAGAATCCGATGACGGTGAGCCTAGACAACCCATAGATCAGCCGGATCCTGAGGCTGAGCTTGTGTCTAGTGAAACCATTCAAGAAGTACCACCAACACCTAGGCAAACTAGATTAGCCTCTAGTCATCCCCAAGACCAAATTGTTGGAGACATCCATCATCGGGTTAGGACTAGATCATTCTTCCAGAATGAGGCTAATGAAGTTGCTCTAATTTCCGAAATTGAACCTAGAAAAATTGATAAAGCATTAAATGATCCCGATTGGATCATTACAATGCAAGACGAACTAGGTCAATTCGAAAGAAGTCAAGTTTGGGACTTAGTCCCAAGACCTAAGAAGACCACCATCATTGGAACCAAATGGGTCTTCAAGAATAAATTGAACCATAAGGGAGAAATCATTAGAAATAAGGCACGCTTAGTAGCCAAGAGCTACAGTCAAGTTGAAGGCCTTGATTATGATGAGACCTATGCTCCCGTGGCACGATTAGAGTCCATCCGATTGATGCTAGCATTTGCAGCACTTCGAGGTTTCAAATTGTATCAAATGGATGTCAAATCGACCTTTCTAAATGGTTTAATTAGAGAAGAGGTCTATGTCGAACAACCTCCGGGGTTTGAGAGTACCGAATTTCCAAACCACGTGTTCAAGCTCAAAAAGGTACTTTATGGCCTTAAACAAGCACCCCGAGCTTGGTACAAGAGGTTGTCGATGTTTTAAATTGAAAAAGGCTTTGTAAGAGGCTAAATAGACCCTACACTATTTGTACGGAGAGATGGTAATAATATTTTTTAGCCCAAGTATATGTCGATGACATAATTTGTGGCTCAAACAACAAGGGCTATTTAAATGAATTCATTGGACACATGGAAAGTGAATTTGAAATGAGTCTAGTGGGAGAGTTGACTTTCTTCCTTGGACTTGAAATCAAACAATCCCGAGATGGGATCCGTGTGCACCAATCGAAATACACATAAGAAATGCTTCGAAAATTCAACATGAGTGATTCAAAAGAGGTAACCACTCCCATGACTACAAACACAAGATTAGACAATGATGAGAGTGGTAAACCTGTTGATTTGACTCAATATCGGAGCATGATATGTAGTTTGCTATACCTCACAGCTAGTCGACCTGATATTCTTTTCGCTGTGGGTATGCACGCAAGGTATCAAGTTTGTGCCAAGGAATATCATTTAATAGCTGTTAAGAGGATTTTGAGATATCTTAAAGGCACAATAGGAGTCGGTCTTTGGTACCCCCGTACCGAATCATTTGATTTAATTGGCTATACCGATTCCGACTGTAACGACCCGGCCCCTCGGCCCCTTGGGCGGCCAAATCTCTCATTTGGCGGCCCCTTTAAGCGACCCTCGGCCCCTTTGGCGGCCAAATCTCATTTAGCGGCCCCTTTGGCGACCCTTGGCCGTGCCGTTACTCACAAGTACTTCCCACCCCTGGCCAGTGGATTTTTGCCTTCCTCAGGATTCGAACACTAGACCTCCAGGCTAAGTACTAGAGTTTATGAATCCTGATACCAATTGAGCTATAGCTCAATTGGTATCAGGATTCATAAACTCTAGTACTTAGCCTGGAGGTCTAGTGTTCGAATCCTGAGAAAGACAAAAATCCACTGGCCAGGGGTGGGAAGTACTTGTGAGTAACGGCACGGCCAAGGGTCGCCAAAGGGGCCGCTAAATGAGATTTGGCCGCCAAAGGGGCCGAGGGTCGCTTAAAGGGGCCGCCAAATGAGAGATTTGGCCGCCCAAGGGGCCGAGGGGCCGGGTCGTTACAATAAAAAGGCGCCTTTTTATTTAGCGGCCCCGCCTCTATGGTCCCCGCAGGCAACCCTCTAGGCCGGCGACCCTACGGTCTTCCCACCCCTGACAGTGGGTTTTTTCCTTCTCCAGGATTCGAACCCTTGACCTCCAGGACAAGTACAATAGTTCCTGAATCCTGGTACCAAGTGAGCTTGTGACAACAATGGTGCTATTGCGCAGGCTAAGGAACCTCGCTCTCATCAGCGGACTAAACACATACTACGGCGCTTCCATCTCATTCGAGAGATCATCGATAGAGGAGATGTGAAGATATGCAGAGTACATACTGATTCTAACATCGCAGATCCTTTGACCAAGTCTTTGGCACAAAAGAAGCATGATGGTCATACCAGGTCACTGGGTATTATATATTGCAGTGATTGGCACTAGTGCTAGTGGGAGATTGTTAGTAGGAGTTCTAGAGCCAATTATGTGATGATTGACTGGGGACATTTTTGTATCATATTCTATCATAAAATAAAGGCATGTTTGGTTATTATACTTACTTTGTATTTGTGCCAAATAACTAAGTATAATAATGTCCTTGGGTAGTAGGTTCTTATTTACTTTATATCGATTGGTTGAATCGATAGTGAGATAATGTAGAGAACACTACTTTAAATCATTCCTAGTCAAGTATTAATATTCAAGGACAATATTAATAAATGGAGACTAGCATGTAGGTCAACTGATGACTTGAGCTCACAAGTCATGGATATGTGATATCAAGTTGACACATGAGTATACATTAGAGAATGTGTACTGAATGACCCGCCATGAGAAAATTTCATAGATTGTCATAAACTTTCTCATGTGACTATTGGTATGAATAGTCCTTAGACCTAAATTCACTACGGTTCCCTACATAAGGAGTTATGTACTTTGGTATCGTCAAACGTCACCCGTAACAGGGTGGACTATAAAGGCGATCACTGGGTATATAATGAATTATGCGGAGGGATGTGAGTGATGTAGATGGGATCTATCCCTCCCATATGACAGGAGTGATATCTGTGGGCCCCTTGATCGAGTAGGACTGTTAAAAGGCATGGTCATGCTCAAATGAGTCAATATGAGATATTGAGCTCATTTGTTTGAGTGAGTCTACTCGGGGATTAAGAAACACAAGATTGATTGAGGATGACACGGTCTATGCCTCATTGGTTAATCTAGATATCAAGGATAGAAGGACAAGGTCATACATTGCCATAGTCACGGAGGTTAAGTCGGATCTCGACTTTCTTGTTACTTGGGTAGCATTGATGCATTGCTAGATGCCGCTCATTGCTTTTGTGTCTAAATTAGTTTAGACACATTGCCAACGCTACGAGAGTCTATTAGGTCACACACTAAGGACACGATGCTTCGGAGATTAATTGATCTTGATTTGGCTAAGATTTAATTGGATTGGATTAATTGAGTTAGACTCAAGTGAATCCAATTGGATTATGGATTGAGATCTAATTTGAGTTAAACTCATTTAGATTAGACTCAACCACATTTGGATGAAATATTAATTCATTAAAATGTTTAATGAATTAATAAGAGAGAAAGATGGAGAGTTTCTCACCATTAGAGTGTTACATGAAAAGTTAGAGAGTTACATTAAAATGTTTAATGGAGGGAAGTTTAAAAGGCAAAAACTCCTCATGATATGAGTATAAAAGAGTTTTTCCCTTGTCATTTGGATGACAACTTCTCATTTTCTTTCCCCTCTTCCTTCTCTTCTCCATCTTGGCCGAAACCCACATCTTGGGTTCTTGGTGTTTTGTGAACTACCTCAAGTTGCTAGCACAACTAAGGTAGTTCTTCTCCGAAGTAGAGATATTGTGTTCGTGTGGATATGAATAGAGGCACAGACACTTGAACGTGCAAGAGATCTGGCGGCGCTTGGATGAGCGGGATAAACGTAAGGGCACGCTCCAAAGGTATACGCTTTAGATAGATCTATTAGATAGATGATTTCGTACGAGTTTTTCTTTCGCATGGATCGCTCGAGGGATTTTGTTTCCGCTACGTTTTTGTGCTTATGTCGCCTGAAGATCCCAACAATATGTGTATGTGAGTGTGCAGGTTTGCAGGATACACATAGACTTAGTTGGACGTCTTCGGGGTCGGTGAAGGATGGAATGGGAGACAAGCCGAGGGCTTGCATGCATCCGAGGGACCATGGACAAAGCAGAGATGATGACCCAAGAGAAGCGGACTTCGAGGCATACGTGAAGGATGGCATGGGAGACGAGACGTGGGCTTGCGTGCATCCGAGGGACGAGAGCCAAAGTCGAAGAGGGCTTGAAGGCAACAGATTGAGGTTGCTAGAGCAGGGACGATGAGCTGAGGGAAGTGGACTTCGAGAAATATGTGATGGGTGGCATGGGAGACAAGCCGCGGGCTTGCATGCATCCGAGGGACGAGAGCCAAAGTTGAAGAGGGCTTGAAGGCAACAGGTCGAGGTTGCTGAAGGAAGAGTCAACTGAGTTGTGAGGGTTCAAGTGCTAAGAGAACTGTACTTGGGAATGGAAATCCTAGGGTTCGAGTGTTGAGAGAATTGTACTCGGGAAGGGAAACCTTAGGTGACAGTCAACTGGTGCTTGATCAGTCGACTGTGGTTGAGCATAGAGACAACAGTCGACTGGTAATGGACCAGTCGACTGAGCAGTCGACTAGTGTCGACCAGAATGCGAATTGTCAAGGTGGTGACATTTGAATTCGCGAAGATAACAGTCAAAATAGGATCGAGCTCTATTTAAGAGAGCTCGTGTTTGGCTACTGTTCCTTGGTGAAACAAGCTTGGTTAGAGTCTGCTAGTAGCCTACAAGTGCTCAGGTCATATCAAAGAGTTGTGGCTAGATTTCTCCACCCACAAGGAGCGACAAGAGCTAGCCGGAGGTGTTCCGGGGAATCATCCACCGAAGGATCGGGATCGTCCACCTGACGGACAGCCGTGGAGTAGGAGCTTTATCTCCAAACCACGTAAATAGGTGTGTCTTTCGTAGTTGTTAGTTTTTGTTTTTGTTATTCTGCTTGCGCACTAACAACTTGTAGGAAGAAAATTGAATCGAAAGCTATTCACCCCCCCTCCTCTCTAACTAAACGACAAGGTCCCAACACAACCCATGAGGATGATGACGAAAGAAAAGGAGATTCCACCCTGCGAGATCAACACGAGCGTTAATGGGAACACGTCGGAGATTTTTCTACGAAGCCCACTCCGATGCTCAAGTCAGCACTTAGGTCGCTTGTAGGAAGAGAAATCAAGGAGGAAGTTCTGAGTTTTTAGAGCGTCCCCCCTTACCTGGGGGTGAAGTACCTTATATACCTGTAGGCTTGGTCACACGTATCTCCACGTTCTCCTCCACTTTCCGTACTTGTCGGTTACCTGATAGCTCTTAGGTAATGACTCTCGTAATTATTGAGCCTTAATTGCTATATATAAAGGACAATAATTATCCGCCACCTTTCTTGAACAAGAAAGGGTAAAGGTTGTTGGAGTCGGGTTATCGGGTCTATGATTTTTCGGGCTCTGCTTTCCCTAGAGGGCCTCGGGAGATTTCTCCCCCGGAAGGGCCTCGAGAGCCTGTCTTCTCGGGGAGGTCTCGGGCGTATAACATCTCGAGTTGGTCTCGAGGAACTTCCTTCCCGAGGGGGTCTCGGGAGTCTGCCCTCCCGAGGTGGTCTCAGGAGTCTGCCTTCCCGAGGTAATCTCGGGAGTCCGAGATAGTCGTCCAAACCCGGTGGATCCAAATACATAGCTTCCTCATTCCACGTGTCAACCCTGGGATGCTCAACCCCATCACTTACCTTGCATTTTCATTGGCTACAATGCAAGATCGAAGGCTTACAGACTCTATAATCCAGTGAATAAAATGGTTGTCATAAATAGAGATGTTGAATTTTAAGAAGATGGTGCTTGGAATTGGAGCACTAATATGGTGATGATTCAAGAAGAAGAGCGAGTGAAGGAGAAAGAACCAACTCAACCACCATCACCTACCTCTTCATCATCCTTGGATGAAGAAGATCCTTCTCCATAAAAGACAAGGAGTCTTCGAGAATTATATGAGGTGACAACTCCACTTAATCTCATTTATCTTTATGCTAATGAAGAGATTGTATCTTTTGATGAAGCTATTAAAGATAGCAAATGGAAGAAAGTCATGGATGAAGAGATGAAGGAAATTGAGAAAAATGAAACTTGGCATCTTACTACATTGCCCGATGGCCACAAACCCATTGGTGTGAAGTGGGTTTATAAAATGAAGAAAAATGCTCAAGGAGAAATAGAAAAGTACAAAGCGCGACTTGTGGCAAAAGGCTACAAACAAAAGGTCGGCATTGACTATGAAGAAGTGTTTGCTCCCTTTGCCAGAATGGAAACTATAAGATTGATAATCTTTTTAGCCGCTCAACTAAAGTGGAAAATATTTCAGCTTGATGTCAAATCGGCGTTTCTTAATGGCTACCTAGAAGAAGTCTATGTTGAACAACCGGCTGACTACATCAGGGGGGGCAAGAAAGAAAGGTGTTGAAGTTGAAAAAAAAACTCTCTATGGCTTGAAGCAAGCATCGAGAACATGGAATTCAAGAATTGATGCATACATCAAAGAAAATAGTTTTATGCAATGCCCTTATGAGCATGCTCTTTATGTAAGAGTAGATAATGATAACATCTTATTGGTATCATTATATGTAGATCTTATTTTGACAGGAATTTCACCTCAAATGATAAAAATGTTTAAGAAAGCTATGGCAATTGATATGACCGATATGGGACTTATGTCTTACTTTCTCGGCTTGAAGGTGAAACAAGGAGTTGATGACAAATTTATGACTCAAGAACAATATGCAAAG
Source organism: Boesenbergia rotunda (assembly GCA_024364735.1). Classification (NCBI taxonomy): domain Eukaryota; kingdom Viridiplantae; phylum Streptophyta; class Magnoliopsida; order Zingiberales; family Zingiberaceae; genus Boesenbergia; species Boesenbergia rotunda. Next base: position 64,419 of record JAGFNQ010002228.1, read on the forward strand.
GAGATCCTCAAAAGATTTAGAATGGATGATTGCAATCCAATTAACACACCAGTGGACTGCGGAACAAAGCCATCCAAGGGTGACGAAGGAAGGACAGTTGATCCCACACTTTTCAAAAGCTTGGTAGGAAGTTTGCGGTATTTAACTTGTACTCGATCGGATATATTATATGGAGTCGGTCTTGTGAGTAGGTTCATGGAGGAGCCTAAAGAGACTCATTGGAAGGCGGCCAAACGAATCCTTCATTATGTCCGAGTTACTCTAAATCACGGATTATTTTATTCTCACTCTAACAATTCTTAACTTGTTGGATATTCGGATAGTGATTGGGGTAGAGACTGTGATGATCAAAGAAGCACTTCCGGCTTTGCATTTTTCGTTGGAGATACGACATTTTTTTATGTCAAAAAAATAACCTATTGTTACTCTTTTCACTTGTGAAGCAGAGTATATTGCGGCATCCTCATGTGTTAGTCATGCTATATGGCTAAGAAGTTTGCTAAAGGAGATAAAATTGGAACAAAATGAAGCAACTCAAATTTGTATTGATAACAAATCGGCAATTGCATTGGGGAAGAATCCAATATATCATCAAAGAAGTAACCATATTGATGTTCGCTTTCATTCTATTCGCGAACATGTGAAGAACAAAGATGTGGAGCTAGTCTTTGTGAAGACTAAAGATCAAGTTGCTGACATCTTTACCAAGCCACTGAAGTTTAATGATGTTAAAATATGAGGTTTAGAGGAGATAAATGGCAAAAGGCGCTAAACTAAGGGTGAGCTATGGAGGGGCTAAACTCTAATTGCCACCCTTATATCATTTTTTTTCATTCCTCCCTGCTTCGCCGACACTTTTTCCCAAAGCATCGCGTTTTCTCCTCTTCTTCATCTTCGCCGGCTTCCTCGTTTCTCCTCTCTTCTCTCAGTGGAATAGAGGTCCCTTGGAGCGAAGGAGACCTTCTCTTAGAGCGTAGATCTTCTTCTCCGGGGATCTGTGAGAGCGAAGGATGACGACGGGGGCTTGTCCTATCCAAGCAGCGGCGCTAGGGCTGGAGGCCAAGGGGGAGCTCGTCGGTCGTGTATCGAGAGGGGTCCGATCTACTTCCTGAGGCGATCGATTTTATCCGTGTGGAGGAGGGAACCAGGAGATGGGTGGCACCTCAAACAGGGACTCGATCAGCGCATCTTAGCAGGTAAGGGAAGTTGAGCTTGAATCTGATCTTATGGATGCTAGGGTTTGGATCTATTGCTTGGTTTTTGAGTTAGGTTTGGGTTCCGATCTCTGTGTTTGCATTGATCTTGATTTTGGGTTATCTGTTCTTGTTGGTTGCGTGGTTGTGATGGGATCTGATCAGGAGGAGAAGGGATGATGCGTGTGCTCTGTGTAGTTCTGGTTGAATCCAGAATTTCCGTTTGAATTGTTCTTTGGTTTCTGTTGTTCTTGTGATCTCGGAGTGCATTGTGGATTGGATTTGGGATTGGAATTATGTATAGTTGTTGATAGGTTTGGATGAGGTTTTCTGTTCTTACCGTATATCTATATGAAATTAAGCTTTGGAGTAGTCTGTGATTGGTTTGCAAACGTGCAAAGATTTTGATTTGTTTCGTTGAAGACAAGATATGTTCCGATGTCTTTGTTCAGATTAGTTTAGAATTTGGTTTTGTTATCACTAATCTTGATCTGGTTTGAGGTTGCAATCTCCTTTGTTCGTGTGATGGAGTGTATATTGTGGTTAATTCAGATTTTAGAGTGTTAATTGTGTGCGGATCAGATTTGTTGAATTCTGATATGGTGTGTTGGATTTGTGCTTCCATCCTTAGGTTTTGTGCTCGTGTTCTTTGTTGCCGTGAGTTGAGGGGGACTGATCAAGGGTTGATTGGTCTGTGTTGCTGGAAAATAATGTTGGGAGTAGCTAGGGTTTGAGTAAGTGATGTTAGGATTTTGCTTTCTAATTACACTTAGCATAAACTTAGCTAATAAGTTAAGTGTATAATTAGTTAAGTTGTATTGGTTTGATGCAGGGCATTGAGTTAATTCACACGACACGGATATTCTTTTGGATGAGGGTTCTTGTCGCACGAACTTCTTCATGCCGAGGTGGGTACTTCTGACTTATCTATTTTAGATATTGTCACAGATTTTATGCATAGTTAGTTATAGATAGCAGTAGAGATTTTTTTTAGTTCCTATTTCCATATATTTACACTTGATATTAGCTGCTTGTTTAGATGATAGATTTATTTTTGTACTGCTTCGAGGTTTGATCTCTTTACCCTTTATTATTGTATATATTGTATATCGTGATTAGAGATATGATACCTTATGCCTAACACTAGGGCTAGGATATGGTGCATACCGGTTACTTGGACATCTGCATTTCATGTTGATGATTGGTAGATTATCTAGGTAGGTGTGGCGTATAATATTGTCATGCATCGTTCTTGCATGCGCATGAGCTGGCAGCATAGAGCTCCCAATCATGTGGTTGAGACTTGTCACTTATCATGACGGTCATGATATGTACACATCGTCATACGCGAGTAGTGACTATTGGAGGGTGCGCACAGTTGCCCTGTCGAGACTCTGCACGGTTACTCCTAAGCAGTGATTTCGGTGCATCGCAGCAGTCAGGGACCCCTCCGGGTGTGGGCAGTAGTTTTATCGTATCTCCACTCGATCACTCATAGGTAGCGTTGCTGGAGCATGGTAGCAGACGCTAGTGATATGTGGTGATCATTATCTGTACACATTGTTACTAGCGAGTAGTAACTATTGGAGGGTGCGTATAGTTGCCCTGTCGAGACTCTGCACGGTCACTCATGAGCAGTGATTCCGGTGCATCGTAGCAGTTAGGGACCCCTCCTAATGTGTGCAGTTGTTCTGTCGTGTTTCCGCTCGGTCACTCATGGGTAGTGATGTCGGAGCGTGGTAGCAGGCAGAGGTGGTATTGAGAATAGTTGGCTTCTCCTTTCTGGCTTTGAGTACATATCATGATGGGTTGTGTGACCCGCGAGCAGTTGGCACCCCCATTGTTGGCGTAGGGGGACATGTCATGATGGGTTGTGTGATCCGTGAGCAGTTGGCTCCTCTCGTGCCTGGTTTTGGGGTTATGGTTGTTGAAGCAGTTGGCTCCCTAACATCCTGTCCACTCAGACACCCGGTGTAGGGGTAGCTGGAGTGCGTACAGACATCATGTGCACATGATGCATCATTGCATGATTGTTGTTGTTTGCATTATTGCGTTTGCTCATATTTGCTATATCTAGTTACAGTATATATGTTTGACCTGCACCTTCAGGAGGTATGTGTACATAGGGTCTGGTGGCCTTATCTTACCCGTGTGATATTTGAACTTTTACATCTTCAGGTTTATATGACTCTGATATGTATCTTCTATTCAGTATTTATAGATTCAGCATTTCCTACTGTTATTACTGTTACTATTGCCAATTTGACTCTTGCTACTAGTATAACTTATTATGCATACAAGATATATGTATTCGTTGATTTTTTGGACTCACACCGTCAGCCTTATTTTTCATTTCAGGTTGATCGTCAGGAGTGCCCGGCAGCCTGTCCCAGTCCTTCTATTTCGGAGCGACTCGTGTTTTGTTTTGAGTTGTATCTGTGGTCATACAAAATTTTCATTTGCTTTCGCTGTTTTAATTTCTGTTGTGTTGTTTTGTACGGCGGTATAGTTGTACTTTTGTGTGCCATGGATGCCTTTGTTTCATTTTATTTTGTCGTAAGTCATACCAGTACGTAGTTTTTTGTCGTCGTCTTCGTTTGCTTTTCATTCAGTTGTTTGTTCCAGCCCTATAGGCTGCGGTACAGGCGGACTGAGAGAGTCGAAATGGTCAAGTTTCTGGATTGTCCGCCGGGTCGAGGGAGAGATAGTCCGGTCAGTATCGGACGGGCAGCTCCCGGGGCGTGACAAAAGATTTTATTAAGATGCGGAATCCACTTGGAGTCACAAAATTAAGTTTAAGAATGGGGGTTGAAAAAGAAACTTAATTAATTATGGATAGAAATGAGGTGGTAGCAATATTGATGAGGTGAAAAGGTGATATTGATAAGATAAGAATTGGTGGAGATAAAAAGATGAGGTATAATCTAGATTTAATATATTTAAGGATTGTACTTATCTAATAAGTCTATAAATATATAATATTTCTAAAATATCTATAATGTGAAAAATTTTAAATAGTCTACCTATATCTCGTTTGTCTTCCCCTCATTTCCCAACATTCTCGATCAACTTGGCTTGGGCATCAACTGGAGGAATTTTAGATTCCGGATCAACGGGTAAAGTAGCCATCGATTGGTGTAGTAAGAATGAAGAAGATGGTCTGTATCTCTGTATGCCTGCAACTCCTTGAATAATTTTAAAAATAAATATTAAAAATAGATAGTTAATCAAGTTCGCCGGTTTATTTGGGGTTCATCCTTAATGGAAAAAAAAATAATTAATGAGATTTTTCCAATCAATCTTGGGCGATCGATCCGGCCACACGGAAGTTTTTCATTGGCCGTCAGGATAAATCGGAAAGCACTCGCAGTGGGCGGTCTAGAAACCCAGTGTCCTAAGGTTCGTGTCCTATTTGGAGAAAAATTTCCTATAAATACATCGTAATTAAGGATCGAACCGTGGATGTCTGGGATAATGACTAGTCGCCCTATTACTGTATTATAGCCCCGGTGCAAAGTTCATCCTTAATCGAGTTGTCTCCCTAGATGATTTGATTATGGGTTGGACTGAATGAACTGAAATGGCATGGACATTTAGTTAACATAATATGAAAGGAAATAAAGAACGGAGAGGGGAGAGTGACATAAAATTTGTTCGGGGAAATGTAGAGTTTATAATAAATTAAAATTATAAAAAATAATTTCATTTTAACTGTTGAGTGATTCGAGTTGTATTTTATGTAGACTATAGTTTCCCGAGTTAAATTCCCAAGCAGAGTCTCCCGACTAGGATCTCCCGAGCTCCCGAACAGTATCACCCGAGCTGAATTTCTCGAGCGGAGTCTCCCGACTAGGATCTCCTGAGCTCCCGACCTGAGCTCCCGAGCAGTATCTCCTGAGCTGAATTTCCAGAGCGATGTCTCCCGACTAGGATCTCCCGAGCTGAAATTTCCGAGCAGAGTCTCTCAACTAGGATCTCCCGAGCTCCCGAGCAGTAGCTGAGGCCTGCGTAATGCAGTTTTCTTGAAACAGATTTGCCCTCCTCCGACGGTGCTTCGAGGCTCCGATGGACATTTGTCTCTCAGGATACAACAGAGAGACCACAGGCACAACGGAGCATTCGTTGCTCGTGGCGAACTGAGAAAGTACCCAAACGCTATCTAGGGAAGTCGGGAAGGAAGTGGAAGATAATTTCTCCTCTATATCTCTTTTGCTCTCGGTCACAGCTTGGCAAAACGTTAGTTTATCTGCTTGGACAAATCACCCACACGTGAGAGAGTCTCTCCTCTAGTATTTGTTCACAACGAATATGCTTGTGAAACAATATAAACCAACAATTATACCTTAAGACTCCTAATGTGGGACTAAAGTCTCATTTACAATGAAGTTTTTTTATTCTCCACCTCGTTTTTCATTCACTAGAAACTTACATTGTGGTACTAAAGTACTATTCATAATGGAGCATCTTTCCTCCCTTTCTATTCACATTATATCCAACGTAGGCATAGATCAATCGGCTGGAAGAAGATGGATTCATCAGCGAAGCATTCGTCTGGTAAAGTAGAGATCGTAAGCTCGGAACGTAATTCCACAAATGAGTAAACTCACGAGGTCGGAATGGGATCGCATTAAAATCGTAATCGAACAAACGATCCATCCAGTCAAACTCGGCAGGGTATTGTGTAATCAACGATCTTAAAGAAACTAATTATTTAAGAGACATCTGTTTTCTTGGTAAATAGTCGTCTGGGAACAATTCTTTTACGGTGAACATGACCACAATTCGAAATCCATGATATTTCCACACTTTAAATAATTTTTTTTTTGTTTTTAACTAGGTATCAGCGTTTGAGGATCATCAATTCGCATCGACCATCAAAGTAACTCCAGAAATATGGCTTAGATGTGCCATAGATGATGATGGAATCATGAAACTCTATGACCACACTACCAGTTAATTCAATGGTTCATGATTTATTATTCAGAACTTCCTTCGATTAAAATTAAAATTTTATATTAATGGTTATTATTTATATTATATTTATTAAAAATTAATATTTTAAAATTTATAAATTTGAAAAATATATAAACAATCGTGCAATTCGTTAAGTGTTCTATTTATTCCCTTAGAGTATTTGAAAATTAAAATCACATAATTTATTAATTTCTTCGTTTAAATCTCCTATTTCGTCTTCTAAAAGTTATAGGTCTTTGTTTTTTATAACTTTTACTTAATCATCAAATAATACTTAAACTTCTAAAATAATTGAGTATAAAATAAATCAAGAAGAATATTATATTAAAACATGAGCCATTTTTGGACATGCCCAAGGGCCAGATCCAGCCCGTTGACCCGGTTCGTCAGGCTGAACTAGAACCAGCCCGGCAGGATGTCGGATCGGTTCCGATTCCGGTTCCCAGGAGAGGAAAACCGCGAACCGGCGGTTTGAACTGTCGGTTCAAACGGCTCGGAACCGTCGGTTAACCGACGGTTGGAGCCATTGGGTTTTTTTTTATTTTTTTGATTTTTTTTTCAACGGTCGAAATCATTTGACCGTTTTTTGATCAATGACTATGATTTAGTGACCGTTATGATTCAAACTCTATAAATAGAGAGTTCATTTCATCATTTTCACACACATCTTCTCTTCTCTCAATCTCTCATTCTCAAGTCTCAATTCCATATTCTCTACGCGTTCTTCATCTTTCGACAATAATGGAAGGTGGTCACGGAGCTTCATCATTTCGATCTCGGAGGGGAAAGGAAATAGGGTACGAGGATCCCAACATTCAAATTCAATCCACTGATGATGAGACCGAGGCTCAGCCCGAACACCTTCCGATGCCAGAAACGCAAGGAAGTACCAATGCAATTACTTCTAAGGTTCAGGAAAATTCTCATTTAAAACTTTTATTTTCACTAAACATTTTGAGAAGGTTACACTTCCGTCGGGAGAATTGTGTGCAAAATGTAAGCATTGCAATGCTTCCTACAAATTTCAAGCCGACGACGGCTATGGGTCGTTAAAACGACATGTAGAAATGAAGCACCCAACGGAATATAGACTTGACCGTTCTCAAACATAATTATCAAGATTTTCTAGTGGTAGCAGTACTGATTTTGGTTTATTTTTATATTTAGATAATAAATTAAGAGAATCATTAGCTAAATTTGTTTCCGTAGAACATTTTTCTTTTAGTTTTGGATTTAAATGCACATTTGAAGATTTTTGTAAAGAAACTCTTAATCCAGCTGCTAAATATATTCTTAGGACTACACTTACTCGTACAATTAAAAGATTAATAAAACAAGAAAAAAGAATTTAATTGATGAATTTAGTAAATTAAATAATAAAATTTTTTTATGTTACGATATTTGGAGTGATCATTGGCAAATTCATTCTTATATGAGTATAACTTGCCATGGGATTGTTAACTCTTGGATCCTCCAAAAAAGATTGTTATCTTATAGAGTTTTTGATGAATCACATACTGCCCATAACATTGCACAATTATTATGTTTAATTTTAGAAGAATATGGATTAACTCATAAAATATTTTCAATATTATTAGATAATACTAGTTCTAATACCGCTCAGATGAACTAAAATTTGTTTGCCAACCTATTATTGGTAGTTTATTTTTTTCATATTCATTGTGTATGTTATGTTTTAAATTTATGTGTTCAAGATGGATTAAAACTTTAAAAAAATTATATTCAACCAATCAGAATCGAAATTTCATATTTATGGTCGCATCCATCTATAATGAAACAATTGAGTAGAGTTTGTAAAGCAAATAGAATGGGACTTAAAAAATTTCCACGTGATGTTTCAACATGTTGGAATTCAACATATCAATTATTACAAGATTCATTTCAATATAAAGATTTATTATATTTATTTTTTATACAAAATAGTAATACTAATATATATTTATTTTCACAACAATGGAATATTTCTAGTAATATTTGTGAAAATTTAAAAGTATTTAACGATGCAACTGAATAATTTTCCGGTGTTTATTATCCACTGCTCATTTAGTTTTAGTGAATTTTTCTAGTATAGTATTAATATGAAATGAACATATCAATAATGAAGTTTTAATTTTATGCCTATTAGCTATGAAAATTAAATGGGAAATTTTTTTTATTTTATTCTTGAAATTTATTTAATTGTATTTGTTTTAGATCCTAAATTTAAATTAAAAGTTTTATAAGAAATGTTAATTTTATATTATGACACTTTAATTCCTATTAAAGATTGTTCTTCTCCGGATCCCGTTAATATTATATTTATTATTAGAAATTATTTATATGATCTGTATAATCAATATTATGTTAAATATGAAATACAAATTAATATTTCTGAAATACAACAACCTACTACTACTAATTTAAAACTTACAAAAGTACAACTTTTATTAAAAGAACGGATGAAACGCCCACGAGGATCCTCAAGTTCCACACAGGAACTAGAAAATTATTTTATGACTTCTTTTGATTTTAATGAAGCAGATAGCGAAGATTTCGATATCTTGAAGAGGTGGTCACAGAAGGCTCAAAGCTTTTCCGTTCTCTCCATGATTGTAAAAAAAAAATTAGCTTCTCCAGTGTCAACTGTTGCTGTGGAGCAGACATTCAGTGTCGGCGGCAACATATTAGATGAACGACGATCAACTATGTCTCCCGACTCATTAGAAGCTCAAGCATTACTAGACGATTGGACCAAAGCCGAGAAAAGAATCCAAGAAATGTAACTTTCAGAAGACGAAGTCGAAGAATATGATACCGAAGGAACGAATACAACGGGAACGGGAGGAAATGGAAGTGAGTGATAAAAATTGTAAAAAAGTAAAAATATAAAAGAACTACGTGAGCTTTGATTCCCCTACACCCTAAGGGGATACGTAGGCAACTTATATAAGTGCAAGCTCTTTTTTTTAATAAATTGTATATTTTTAATTTAATTTATATTTTTTTTAATATAATAATCTCGAACTGTGACGAACCGTGAATCGGTGGTTCCGAACCGTGAACCGTAACTGGCTTGGGCGGTCAAGGTTAAGAGTCGACCTCCCACGAACCGTCGAACCGGCGGTTCCGAACCGTCGAACCGGCGGTTCCGAACCGTCGAACCGTCGAACCGGCGGTTCCGAACCGTCGAACCGGCGGTTCCGAACCGTCGAACCGGCGGTTCCGAACCGTCGAACCGGCAGTTCCGAATCGTCAAACCGGTGGTTCCGAACCGACGATTCCGAATCGTGGTCGGGTCTAGCCATTTCTCTGTTTATTTTATAACAATGATTTTTTAAAATTTAACATTAATATTATTATATTTTAATGTTACCAGATATACATCTTATATTTTTTGATTAATTTTATAAGTTTAATGATAATCTTCACTATGTATATAATTTTATTATTGAATATATTATATAAGTCAAATAACCTCAGGTAAAATAATCAATAGAAAAATATAATAGTAAAAAATAAATAGCAAATGAATTAATTTTTATTAATATTATTAAAATATTATTAAAACAATTTAAAAATATAAAATTAAATTTAAAAATAAAAAGAATATTAAAAAATTGATGGTTAATCAAGTTAGCCGATTTATTTGAGGCTTGATTTTTAACCGGCCAGATTCTCTAGATGGGTTGATTATAGGTTAGGTTTGTTGCACCCGGTCAACATGCTAATACTCTTGATCTGATTCATAATCGGGTCTGATTCGCACCTAGTTCATAGTCAGATCTATTTTGTAGTGTAAGAAGGAAGAAAATTTGAGCGCATGGGTGCAGTAGATGTTAGGACCTTGTGACCTAGAGGAGAGTAAATAGTCGCTTCATGCCAGGATCTCGAGCTAGTCTTTTGAATACGCAATGAAAACTTGAATCAATATTGATCATGCCACATGTATAATTATGAGATTTACTTAGTATCTGTCACTTAGGCAACTAATCCAAAGCCTACTACTAGTGATTTCCTCTACTATGATGTACACCTTTTCGGATATCTATGAGAGGCAGAGAAGTCTCTTATAATATGTTCTGACAAAAATACGACAAGAAAACAAATATAAAGAAAAATGAAATTGAAAATGATTTTACAATTAGGAACTTGCTTTAAGTGCTTTCTTGTAATTTGGAAATGGCTCTTGTTATCCAAAAATACACCAGCACTTCACCTCAAAATCTCCAAGAATTTGTGCCAATAATCCTCGTCGAACTTCTCTTTATAAGGTTGTTATTCGGGCTGATTTTTGCTTAATAATCAATTGATAGACTTCACCAATTGATTGTTTAAATTTGTAGAACGACTCTTTTTTACTTCACCAATCGATTGGTGAGATTGCCTCTAGTCGAACTGGTCAGTCGATTTGAAAGCATTCTATTCGATGCTACAACGCCGCCATCGTTTGCTGGAACTTATCAATCCATATATATATAGTGTCACTAATCGATTCGGAAGCATATATACTACATACGACAAATGACCAACAATATGCTTAAGGATGCATCGTATATATATAAATAAACAATCTGCAATTCATTCAAAATGAAATGCATTATAATCATATATGAATATATAAGATAAACGATGGATAATCTACCTAGTAATAATGTATCACATATAAGTAGAATAGACTACCCTCAATCCACTCAATACGAAATGCATCATAGCCCATGGGCCTTTGGTACAAGAGTCAGATGATCCAACCGTTAACTAGACACTTAAGATTTGAGTCCTAGCTACAGTGCAATCCAAGATATTTAATTTCCTCCGATAAGATGATAAACCTAAGGATGATGACGGCTCTAGATAGACAATCACGAATACTTTTCTGATTTACTTGGTAGGCGAAATGTGAGACCGAACTGTCTATAATAAGATTAGTTGAGTTGTAAGATTTGAATGCCTCGTATATATTTTTTAAAAAATTTGAAATACATCGTGCATACACATATGAAATACACATCATATATGAATAGAATAAATAATTCGCAATTCACCTTGTGATAATGCATTGTATATAAGAGATAATGATGACAATTCACCTACCAAAATTGCATGATGTGTACGTAGCACTTCTAAGAGGGCAGAACAAAATTCTAACGGCAATTTATCAAAGGACGTATCCAACTATTCGTAATTACCGAAAGGAGTATCATGGTTTCTATTATACCAAAGGGCGCATCCCATATAGTGAAGTTACTTTTATACTCCTCCCGCCAAAGAATGGCTTTATCAAACACATTTTCGAGACAACTGAACCACTTTATCAATAAAATATTAATTTGTGGTTCGGATGGGTAGCAGTCGAATTTTTCTCAGCCAATATATATATGGGAAATGATTTGCACAAGTCAAATGATCACGAACGTACGTATATATTGCTTCCTTGCACAACTCGATTCATCACCAAAGCACCTGAGGAAAATAGATTGTCGAAGGAGAAAAAGGAAGCAATAAAATAGGTTGTCGAAGGAGAAAAAGGAAGCAACAGATTAGTAACTAAGAGAAATAGGAATGTACGTATGATTGTCATCTTTGATATGGTATCAGATATAGTTTTAATCAAGATAAACTCTTTCTACTATTTTTATGTTTGGAGGAGGCTTAGGGTGATATGCATTACATGATATCAGGCCCTGGGAGTGCATGATGTCATTAGATTTCGGGCAATAGGAGAGGCTGAAAAATTTTGTTTCAGGCCCTCGGAAATAATTTGTTTCAGGCCCTCGGAGGGACTGAAATAAAAGGAATTCAGGCCCTCCCAGGGCCTGGCCTGAATTTATTTTATTTCAGGGCCAGGGAGGGGCTGAAATCAAATGATTTCAGGCCCGCCCTGGGCCTGAAATGTAATGATTCAGGCCCGGAGTGGGCCTGAAATCAAATGATTTCAGGCCCTGCCTGGGCCTGAAATCAAATCCCTGGGCCTGAAATCAAATGATTTCAGGCCCTCAGGGGCTCCTAGGGCCTTTATTATCAATTTCAAAGTTTGATAAAGTTAATTGTAATTTTTTTTCAGGGATGATAATGTTGTTGACGAAATTCTCTCTGAGATATGGAATACTCTTGATGATAATGTGGGTACGGGGAAAGGATTAGAAATAGCTAGTAATAATATTCCATTATCTTCCCAGTATGGTGATAATAGCATTACAAGGAATTTGACAATTGATCTAAATGAAGAAGCAAATAATATAGAAGATGAGGGTTTGAATTCTTCTACAAGAGTAGTTGAAATCTTTCAGCCAACCTGGAGTGGGGAGGAAGAAATTGAAATCCGGAATGCAGAAGAATTTGTACCCAGTACAAGTGTACTAGAATTCCAAGCTGATGATATGCAGATTGAGCAATATGAATTCCCCCCAGATCAGTACAGTGACTTAGAGGAGGAGTTTCCATTAGCTGAAGATCCATATATTTTGAATTCTCGATTGCTTGCTGGGCCAATTCGAGAGCTAGAGGCAAGAGATGAGCATGAATTTTTTGTGGGGCAGATATTTCCATCTAGAGAAGAATTTAAGAATGCACTTGTTAAACATGCAATGGTTAAGCATATGAGATATAACCCAGTTGACACCCGAAAAAACAGAGTTAAAGCAGTGTGTTTTAACCAACCATGTACATGGAGAGTAGTAGGAAGGGGGGAAGTAGAGTTCACTGTTACAAAATATATAAAGGAACACCAATGTCGAAGTGTTAGGGAAAGTGCTGATCATCATGCATGCTCTTCATCATTTGTTGCTTCTTTTGTTGAAGAGCAATTTCTTCATAATGAACAATACAAACCAAGTATGATTATTTCAGATATTAAAGCTAGATTTGGAGTGACGATATCATACAGAAAAGCATACATAGCTAGGGAGAAAGCATTGAAAAAGGTTGTTGGAGATTATGATGAGGCATACAGAGATCTCCCACAATATCTGCGTGAGTTAAGAGCTAGAGATCCTGAAACTTATGTGGCACTATGCACGAATGGTGACAATCAGTTCCAGAGGTGTTTTTGGGCTTTTGGTGCTTGCCGAAGGGTGTTCAGGTCTTATTTGCGTAGACTTATCGGAATTGATGCGACACACCTAAGAGGAAAGTATCCAGGAGTATTGTTGATTGCAACGGCGATTGATGGTAATGACAATGTTCTCCCAGTTGCCTTTGCAATAGCTGAAGTAGAATGTGGGTCTGCTTGGGAGTGGTTTTTGGAGCATACAAAGAGGTTCTTTGCTGTTGATGATCACTCACTCACCATAGTATCAGATAGACATCGGGGCATTATATCAGCAGTCAGAAAAGTATTCACAAACGCGCATCATGCTTTTTGTTGCCACCACATGTCTTGTAATATGGTAACTGATACTGGAAGTAGAGCTGGTGTAGGTTTGTTTTGGGCAGCAGCACGAGCCAACACAACACTCCAATATGATATGATAATGCAGACAATGCTTGAAAAACATCCAGATGCTCATAAGTGGCTTCAGAACATTGACCCTAAAAGGTGGGCAAATGCACACTTTACTGGGAGAAGGTACAGAATGCTTACCACGAATTGTGTGGAGAGCTTGAATGCTTTGTTTAAGTCTACACGTGAGCTTCCCATAAATAGGTTAATTGATAATACAAGAAGAAAGGTAGCTCAATGGTTCTATAACCGTAGAGAGGAAGTCTCCAAATGGCATGTTGCTTTGACACCTCATGCTACAAAAGAAATGGAATCAAGGAGAGAGAAAGCTAGAGCTTATAAGGTTCACCCTTACTCTCAATCAGAAATGGAGGTAGAAACATGGGGCACTTCATACATTGTTGATTTGGAAAAAAAGTTTTGTCATTGTGGGGAGTTTCAAATTTCAGGACTCCCTTGCTCACATGCTATAGCTGTAATAATTCACAGGAACATCGATACACTCCGATATTGTGAGCATTATTTTTATTCTGAAACTTGGAAGTGGGTTTACATGGATCGTATTTACCCTTGTAGAAGCAAGCAGTTTTGGCCTAGTGGAGTAAACAACATTACAGTTCGATGTCCCCGTAGCCTTGTGCAGCCTGGTAGACGAAAGAAGGCACGGATTGAGTCAAGACACAATGGCAAGGTGAAACTTAAATGCAGCCGGTGCAAACAACTTGGCCATAATAAAAGGACATGTAGAATGCCGCCAGCCCCAAGGTCTTGAGTTAATTGGTTGATGTATTGCAGAAATTTTCTGATGGAAGTGTTTATTTTGTAAGGAGGATAACTGAATGTATAGTATTCTTTAAAAAAACTAGTTGTTAATGTTGTGACTTATAGAAGTATTTCAATATTATGATACATTTTACCTTGTGTTATAAGCAGAATATATCAGAATTGAAGTCGTATCATTTGTAAACCCAAAATAATGTTATTTCAGGAACTTGAAGTCCTGAAGTCCTGTGTTTTCTGAATATCTGTTGTTTAACCCCCTCTGATTTTTGCTTTGTTGAATCATTGTTGTGTGCCAACTGATACTGTATCAACACAGTTTTAGATAATAATTAGGACTATGTTTGGAGACGAAAAATAGCATATCATAGCTAAAATACCAATAATTAGGTAAAGTCTGACTACTGATAATGAGGTTTGAAAAATCCAAATATGCTAGGTCCATCATACAAACCTCCTGATGTGCCAAATTCTGATAATATGAGGTCTTGATGTGAATGGAATTCAATTGTGGTATGCAATGTGTATTTAGGTACTCTCCTTCTTGTTTATCTTTTAAAAATGTGGTCACAACATGTTCATTTATTTAAAAGATTGGCGTATAAATATTTAATCATACTGTAAATAATTTTTTTGCAACCAGAGGCGTGGGCCTGAAACAATAGCATTTCAGGCCCAGTGTGGGCCTGAAATAAATCATTTCAGGCCCACGCTGGGCCTGAAATAAATCATTTCAGGCCCAAGCTGGGCCTGAAATAATGTCATTTCAGTCCCAGATAGGGCCTGAAATAATATCATTTCAGGCCCTTCTTGGGCCTGAAATACTAGCATTTCAGGCCCAGTGTGGGCCTGAAATAAATCATTTCAGGCCCACTCTGGGCCTGAAATAATGTCATTTCAGGCCCACCGTGGGCCTGAAATCAAAATAGTTCCCTAAAAAATTACTGATGTAATTGACAACAATTACAGTTTAAAGATTAGAGATTACAAAAAAACCATGGATCGAAAGAAATGCTCCATTGATTTCAATATCAATTACATACATTATAACTACAAATATACAATGTTTGTCATTACACTTACATATATGGATTGTAGCAACAAAAAAAATTACAGATTTTGCTTCCAGAACTTGTCTCTCATTATTTTGTATCCCACCTGAAAACGATAAGGTTTCATTTGTTTTTGGCTAAAATTGGTAGATCGTTGAAAATCGCATGATGAAGAAAGCACAATCCAACCTGAAACAAGCATTATGATTCAGTGTTGTTAGCATATAAATTCAAGATGTGACAGAATATTCTATATTTACCTACAAGATGTGACAGAATAGATCATTTGACACACAATAGGGCAGCAACTGGCACACAACAGTGCATTATCAGTTATTATATCTGACCGTATCACTTGGCACACAACAGTGCAGCAACTGGATTTGAATAAACATCACCCAATTGTTTTGTTTTTGTTGACAATATATTATATAGAATAACAACATCTACATAATCATAACAACATCCACATAATGAGATTTTTCCATACAAATGGAGGTCAATCGACAGCAATGGATTTTTACATCACCAATACAGCATTCAGATTATCTCAAGTTTTACAAAACATGTCCCTCAGAATATTAACTGTCAGCTCAAATCTGATTCTACTCATGTCTCCTTGTTTGAAATCTATCTTCACATCGAACTAGTTGTTAATGTTGTGACTTATAGAAGTATTTCAATATTATGATACATTTTACCTTGTGTTATAAGCAGAATATATCAGAATTGAAGTCGTATCATTTGTAAACCCAAAATAATGTTATTTCAGGAACTTGAAGTCCTGAAGTCCTGTGTTTTCTGAATATCTGTTGTTTAACCCCCTCTGATTTTTGCTTTGTTGAATCATTGTTGTGTGCCAACTGATACTGTATCAACACAGTTTTAGATAATAATTAGGACTATGTTTGGAGACGAAAAATAGCATATCATAGCTAAAATACCAATAATTAGGTAAAGTCTGACTACTGATAATGAGGTTTGAAAAATCCAAATATGCTAGGTCCATCATACAAACCTCCTGATGTGCCAAATTCTGATAATATGAGGTCTTGATGTGAATGGAATTCAATTGTGGTATGCAATGTGTATTTAGGTACTCTCCTTCTTGTTTATCTTTTAAAAATGTGGTCACAACATGTTCATTTATTTAAAAGATTGGCGTATAAATATTTAATCATACTGTAAATAATTTTTTTGCAACCAGAGGCGTGGGGCTGTAACAATAGCATTTCAGGCCCAGTGTGGGCCTGAAATAAATCATTTCAGGCCCAAGCTGGGCCTGAAATAATGTCATTTCAGTCCCAGATAGGGCCTGAAATAATATCATTTCAGCCCTCTTGGGCCTGAAATACTACATTTCAGGCCCAGTGTGGGCCTGAAATAAATCATTTCAGGCCCACTCTGGGCCTGAAATAATGTCATTTCAGGCCCACCGTGGGCCTGAAATCAAAATAGTTCCCTAAAAAATTACTGATGTAATTGACAACAATTACAGTTTAAAGATTAGAGATTACAAAAAAACCATGGATCGAAAGAAATGCTCCATTGATTTCAATATCAATTACATACATTATAACTACAAATATACAATGTTTGTCATTACACTTACATATATGGATTGTAGCAACAAAAAAAAATTACAGATTTTGCTTCCAGAACTTGTCTCTCATTATTTTGTATCCCACCTGAAAACGATAAGGTTTCATTTGTTTTTGGCTAAAATTGGTAGATCGTTGAAAACCGCATGATGAAGAAAGCACAATCCAACCTGAAACAAGCATTATGAGTCAGTGTTGTTAGCATATAAATTCAAGATGTGACAGAATATTCTATATTTACCTACAAGATGTGACAGAATAGATCATTTGACACACAACAGGGCAGCAACTGGCACACAACAGTGCATTATCAGTTATTATATCTGACCGTATCACTTGGCACACAACAGTGCAGCAACTGGATTTGAATAAACATCACCCAATTGTTTTATTTTTGTTGACAATATATTATATAGAATAACAACATCTACATAATCATAACAACATCCACATAATGAGATTTTTCCATACAAATGGAGGTCAATCGACAGCAATGGATTTTTACATCACCAATACATTATTCAGATTATCTCAAGTTTTACAAAACATGTCCCTCAGAATATTAACTGTCAGCTCAAATCTGATTCTACTCATGTCTCCTTGTTTGAAATCTATCTTCACATCGAACTAGTTGTTAATGTTGTGACTTATAGAAGTATTTCAATATTATGATACATTTTACCTTGTGTTATAAGCAGAATATATCAGAATTGAAGTCGTATCATTTGTAAACCCAAAATAATGTTATTTCAGGAACTTGAAGTCCTGAAGTCCTGTGTTTTCTGAATATCTGTTGTTTAACCCCCTCTGATTTTTGCTTTGTTGAATCATTGTTGTGTGCCAACTGATACTGTATCAACACAGTTTTAGATAATAATTAGGACTATGTTTGGAGACGAAAAATAGCATATCCTAGCTAAAATACCAATAATTAGGTAAAGTCTGACTACTGATAATGAGGTTTGAAAAATCCAAATATGCTAGGTCCATCATACAAACCTCCTGATGTGCCAAATTCTGATAATATGAGGTCTTGATGTGAATGGAATTCAATTGTGGTATGCAATGTGTATTTAGGTACTCTCCTTCTTGTTTATCTTTTAAAAATGTGGTCACAACATGTTCATTTATTTAAAAGATTGGCGTATAAATATTTAATCATACTGTAAATAATTTTTTTGCAACCAGAGGCGTGGGCCTGAAACAATAGCATTTCAGGCCCACGCTGGGCCTGAAATAAATCATTTCAGGCCCAAGCTGGGCCTGAAATAATGTCATTTCAGTCCCAGATAGGGCCTGAAATAATATCATTTCAGGCCCTTCTTGGGCCTGAAATACTAGCATTTCAGGCCCAGTGTGGGCCTGAAATAAATCATTTCAGGCCCACTCTGGGCCTGAAATAATGTCATTTCAGGCCCACCGTGGGCCTGAAATCAAAATAGTTCCCTAAAAAATTACTGATGTAATTGACAACAATTACAGTTTAAAGATTAGAGATTACAAAAAAACATGGATCGAAAGAAATGCTCCATTGATTTCAATATCAATTACATACATTATAACTACAAATATACAATGTTTGTCATTACACTTACATATATGGATTGTAGCAACAAAAAAAAATTACAGATTTTGCTTCCAGAACTTGTCTCTCATTATTTTGTATCCCACCTGAAAACGATAAGGTTTCATTTGTTTTTGGCTAAAATTGGTAGATCGTTGAAAGACCATACTTTCAGCAAACCGCATGATGAAGAAAGCACAATCCAACCTGAAACAAGCATTATGAGTCAGTGTTGTTAGCATATAAATTCAAGCATGAAAGATTAGGTAGTGTTAAACCAAAAAACAAAAAACATTAGCTTACGATCTGCTTTGGGTGGGTCCTTGTACTACAATTTGATTAAACTCTTTCCCCGATATTTCTGGCAAACCTTTATTCCAATTCAAATAATATGACCAGTTCAAATTTTTGAAAAACGCCACCTACATAGAAATTACATTAGTCAAAATTCTAGCTCATCACATAGTTTTTGTAAAGGTTTATATATCAAATAGAAAACTTACAGTTTTTTCATATTTGGCTGTGTACCCTTCTGTGGCGCCGAGAGAATTATAATGAAGGAAACTACTTTCCTCCAGGTCAATAATCAATAGATGCCAATGATCATCTGCATTATTTAGAGGACAGAAGATATATCTAATTGGCTTATTTGTATCAGTAGCAATTGTTTGTTCAAATGCTGCAGCATGTATCACCTCAAACAATTCCTATGTTTATTAAAAAGGAAGTGTTAGTTGACTCAATCCTAGAAAATAAACATAAACCAAGTTGCTAATTTACTTACCTCAAAACCCACCCCACAGAATATGGAGGGGTGGTAAGGTGAGTTACAGGATTTGGCTTCATTTACAATAATAGTCCAGTAAGTATTTATGCAATCCCCGGAGGTGTAGTCATTCCAATCAAATATTGTCAAAAATGATTGCATATCTAATGTAAAGGTCCCATTGGACCATACTGGTTGCAATTGATACCTACATCAACATAATGTAAGCACCTTATTTAAAAGTGAATGAATAAATTTTATTAATGAATGACAATAACCATCATTGTTTTACAAATAGATGCAACCGCAATAGCAACTAACTCACTTTAATTTACTAAGCTTTAATAATGTTTCTGCAATCTCCGCATCTTTATTCTTCTTAAAAATTGCCTTGGCTTTCTTCAAGATGTTGCTTTTGACCTTTTGGAGTTCTTTCCCTTTAGCAACTTGTTGATCAGATAAATTTGTTTGAGTAGAGGTTGCAGATTGTGTTGTTTGCGATGTAGATTGTGACATTGATGGGGCAGGAGCCTCCTCATCTTCAGCTTCATCCTCTCCCTCATCCTCATCCTCATCCTGAACAATTTCTTTTTCTTTGCCTTTGTCCTCGTTGGGTGGTCTTACCTGAGTTAATTTTATTTTTTTTGGAAGTGGCTGAGGGTCATCTGAGCCTTTGCTTTCCAATTGTATACTCAGTTGTCGGATTGTCTCGTCAGGCTTATCTTTGATTCTATCTTGATCAACTATCATTCTTTTGAACTGATCATCTTTCTCCTTAAGCTGGGAATCCTTATCAGCAATTATTGTCTCCTTCTGAGCAATTATTTCATCTTTTTCTTTGACCAGGGAATCCTTTTCAGCAAGTAGTCTATGGCTCTGAGCATTTATTTGATCCTTGTCCCTGACGGCTGTTGCCAACTCAATTTTCACATCCTCCAAACTTTTAAGAGCTACATTTAATTGTTGCTGTAAGGTATCAATATGTTCTTGCTTTTCTATACATTCATTGCAGCTTTCCTTCTCTAAGGCCTGTAGTCTATCTTCTGCAGCCTGGCTTCCTTCGGCTGCCTGCTTTAATACCTCACTGTGTACCTCAAGTGCTTCAGTTGGAGGAGAGTAGTGAGGTACTAAATCCAGTTCTATATCAAATGGGATTAAATCAACCAGAATTAAATTTGTGGGCACACGGTCGATCATCCTTTTGATACTCTCTACATGAGCCTTAGGCCAATTCCAGCGAAGAATTCTTGGCAATCTATGAGGATGATGAGGAGCAGCAATACTAATATGTTCAGTAACCCAAACCTGCAACATGATTATATTCAGTAATTAGTATCCATCATATCATATATTAGCAGGCAGATGTACTCTAACTTACAGCCAAAATATTTGGAAATCCCTTGAGCAAGGGAGCCTTGGCCGGTTGGCTTGTATCACCTACATGTGTTGTACGCCTCAATGTGACCTCCTTTCCAATGGCTTCCAACTGAGGAGCCATGAAATTGTACAGAGCATTGCACCAATTATAGTTTGGTAGATTGTCAAAATCATCAACGCAATCAATGAGTGACATTGCTGGAATGGCAAGTGTGCTGCTTGTACCACAAAAAAGAACTGTGGAAAAAAATACAGTATATACATCTGACAGTACAGCTTGTCATTGGATGTAGACTTCGTTATCAGTTTCTCCAAATGCTTTGCAGAACAACTGGAATCTTCAAAATATTCCTTGTACAGTGGGCTAGAGGCCTCATTCAAATCAAGTTGGATTACCTCTCCATTGTCAGGTAGCCCTAGAATAAGTGATAGGTCAACCTTTGTGAAATTGAGTTTTTTCCCATGGAACACAAAGCTCTTTTCTTCTTCATCCCAATTATCAAACATATTTTGAACCTGAGGTCTTACACAAGAACTAGTGGGGAGGTCGAGGACCCATGAAAAGGGTGTTTGTCGAAGCAATTGTTCTTGTGCTGGTGTGGGTGGAACAGAATCTATAAAATTTTTGAAATGGCAAAGGCTACTTTTCCAGTTCATTCGTTTAGTTCGACCTCTATTGGCAAAACTAGTATACTCGCTTGGCAATTTAATTTTTCTTTGTGTCAGTTGTTTTTTCCCATGGCTTCCCCCAGGACCTTGCTGTTTCTTTGAATTTTTACGAGCAGCTTGCTTTGAAGATGATCTTTTTGGAGTCATCCCGAACTTAGGAACCATCAAACACAAATTATTCGACACACGCAAAAAATGACACTTACATTTCATCCGTAAAGGGCCTCCTCATATTGGGTCATTGAGTGTCAACACTCGGTAACCCTAGGTCAGAAGCAAAAACTACACTAAAATGAAAAAAACAAAAAATTAGGTTACGTACCATTCGACTAGTCCGATGAAGAGGATGTCGGCCACCACAACTCAAATGGAGGTAAGCACGCTAACTTCAAATGGCAACAAATCAGGATCTAGGAGACGATTGCTTACCACTAGGGACCCAAGGACCCTTTAAATTTATATTAATGCTGGGCCTGATAATAGAGGATTCAGGCCTAAACGGTAACTTTTTGTTTTCAGTTATTTTACATATAACTTTGGTATATTTTTTTATTTCAAATATATAACACATCTAAAAATTAAAAGGAATTCGTTAATTATCAAATATTTATCTGATTTTCCACAAATCAACCTGAAATTAGAGGGATTAGAGGATTTTGTTATTTTTCAAATATTTCAGGCCGTCGGATGATTTTTCACAAATCTCGGAGGGCCTGAAATAATTTATTCAGGCCCACGTTGGGCCTGAAATAACTTTATTCAGGCCCAAGGTGGGCCTGAAATAAAAATATTTCAGGCCCATCGGGACCTGAAATAAAGTTATTTCAGCCCACGGTGGGCCTGAATGAAGTCAATTCAGGCCCACCGTGGGCCTGAAGTCTTTCTTATTTCAGGACCACCCTTAACCCACTGATGAGCCCCCATATCTGGATTTCTGAAACCCCTACATAAATAGTTAGGATGAGGTTGGAGAAAGTATTTTAGGTGTCATAACCTCAATTTAATATTTTTAGTATTTTAGGTGTCATAACCTCAAATTTATTTTTTCCAAAGCTATAGTGTAGTTTAGTTCCATAGTGGGTTTTGCTCAAACCCACTGATGGACCTCCCATATCTGGATTTCTGAAAAACCATTATCAATAGTTAGGGATGAGGTTGGAGAAAGTATTTAGGTGTCCATAACCTCAATTAATTTTTAGTATTTTAGGTTCCATAACCTAAAATTATATTTTTCCAAATCTATAGGTGTAGTTTAGTTCCATCAGTGGTTTTGCTCAAACCACTGATGACCTCCCATATCTGGATTTCTGAAACCTTAATAGTTAGGAATGAGGTTGGAAAGTATTTAGGTGTCCAAACCTCAATTTATATTTTTCCAAGCTATAGGTGTAGTTTAGTTCTATGTGGGTTTTGCTCAAAACCCACTGAAGGACCTCCCATATCTGGATTTCTGAAAAACCATTATCAATAGTTAGGGATGAGGTTTGAGAAAATTTTAGGTGTCCATAACCTCAAATTTATATTTTTTTTCAAAACATATAGGTCTAGTTTAGTTCTATCAGTGGGTTTTGCTCAAAACCCACTGATGGAGCCCCCATATCTGGATTTCTGAAACCCCCTACATAAATAGTTAGGGATGAGGTTTGAGAAAGTATTTTAGGTGTCCATAACCTCAAATTTATATTTTTTCCAAAGATATAGGTCTAGTTTAGTTCTATCAGTGGTTTTGCTCAAAACCCACTGATGGAGCCCCCATATCTGGATTTCTGAAACCCCTACATAAATAGTTAGGGATGAGGTTGAGAAAGTATTTTAGGTGTCCATAACCTCAAATTTATATTTTTTCCAAAGCTATAGGTCTAGTTTAGTTCCATCAGTGGGTTTTGCTCAAAACCCACTGATGGACCTCCCATATCTGGATTTCTGAAAACCATTATCAGTAGTTAGGGTTGAGGTTGGAGAATGTACTAGGTGTCCGAAACCTCAAATTATATTTTTTCCAAAGTATAGGTCTAGTTTAGTTCCATCAGTGGGTTTTGCTCAAAACCCACTGATGGACCTCCCATATCTGGATTTCTGAAAAACCATTATCAGTCAGTTAGGGATGAGGTTGTAGAAAGTATTTTAGTGTCCATAACCTCAAATTTAATTTTTTCCAAAGCTATAGGTCTAGTTTAGTTCCATCAGTGGGGTTTGAGAAAAATCCACTGATGGACATCCATATCTGGATTCTGAAAAACCATTATCAGTAGTTAGGGGTGAGGTTGGAGAAAGTATTTAGGGTTTAGGGATAAATATGTAATCGATTGGGATGAAGTCAAAATTTATATGGTTAGGGTGGTCCTGAAATAATTTTAATTCAGGCCCACCGTGAGCCTGAAATAAATGTATTTCAGGCCCACTATGGGCCTGAAATATCTTTTATTTCAGGCCCACCTTGGACTTGAAATAAAGTTATTTCAGTCTCAACGTGGGCCTGAAATTATAATTTGAGGTTTGTAAGACCTAAATTCCACTGATGGATCCATTGATGAGGTTGGAGAGAGTATTTTAGGTGTCTGAAACATCAATTATAATTTTTTTCAAAACTATAGGTGTAGTTTAGTTCCATGAGTGGGTTTTGAGCAAAACCCACTGATGGACCTCCCATATCTGGATTTCTGAAAAACCATATTCAACAGTTAGGGATGAGGTTTGGAGAAAGTATTTTAGGTGTCCTAAACCTCAAATTATAATTTTGTCCAAAGCTATAGGTGTAGTTTAGTTCCATCAGTGGGTTTTGAGCAAAACCCACTGATGGACCTCCCATATCTGGATTTCTGAAAAACATTATCAGTAGTTAGGGTTTAGGTTGGAGAAAGTATTTTAGGTGTCCGAAACATCAAATTATAATTTTTTCCAAACCTATAGGTGTAGTTTAGTTCCATCAGTGGGTTTTGAGCAAAACCCACTAATAGACCTCCCATATCTAGAGTTTCTGAAAAACCATTATCAGTAGTTATGGTTGAGGTTGGAGAAGTATTTTAGGTCTCCTAAACAACAATTATAATTTTTTCCAAAGCTATACGTCTAGTTTAGTTCCATCAGTGGGTTTTGCTCAAAACCCACTGATGGATCCTCCAATATCTGGATTTCTGAAAAACCATTATCAACAGTTATGGATGACGTTGGAGAAAGTATTTTAGGTGTCCTAAACCTCAAATTATAATTTTGTCCAAAGCTATAGGTGTAGTTTAGTTCCATCAGTGGTTTTGAGCAAAACCCACTAATGGACCTCCCATATCTGGATTTCTTGAAAAACATTATCAGTAGTTAGGGTTGAGGTTGGAGAAAGTATTTTAGGTGTCCGAAACATCAAATTATAATTTTTTCCAAACCTATAGGTGTAGTTTAGTTC
>JAGFNQ010002228.1:89339-157242 GCA_024364735.1 Boesenbergia rotunda
ATAGGTCTAGTTTAGTTTCTATCATTGAGTTTTGCTCAAAACCCACTGATGGAGCCCCCATATCTGGATTTCTGAAACCCCTTACATAAATAGTTAGGGATGAGGTTTGAGAAAGTATTTTAGGTGTCCATAACCTCAAATTTATATTTTTTCCAAAGCTATAGGTGTAGTTTAGTTCCATGAGTGGGTTTTGCTCAAAACCCACTGATGGACCTCCCATATCTGGATTTCTGAAAAACCATTATCAATAGTTAGAGATGAGGTTTGAGAAAGTATTTTAGGTGTCAATAACCTCAAATTTATATTTTTTTCAAAGATATAGGTCTAGTTTAGTTCTATCAGTGGGTTTTGCTCAATACCCACTGATGGACCTCCCATATTTGGATTTCTGAAACCCCCTACATAAAAAGTTAGGGATGAGGTTTGTTAAAGTATTTTAGGTGTCCATAACCTCAAATTTATATTTTTTCCAAAGCTATAGGTCTAGTTTAGTTCTATCAGTGGGTTTTGCTCAAAACCCACTGATGGAGCCCCCATATATGGATTTCTGAAACCCCCTACATAAATAGTTAGGGATGAGGTTTGAGAAAGTATTTTAGGTGTCCATAACCTCAAATTTATATTTTTTTCCAAAGCTATAGGTGAAGTTTAGTTCCATGAGTGGGTTTTGCTCAAAACCCACTGATTGACCTCCCATATCTGGATTTCTGAAAAACCATTATCAATAGTTAGGGATGAGGTTTGAGAAAGTATTTTAGGTGTCCATAACCTCAAATTTATATTTTTTTCAAAGATATAGGTCTAGTTTAGTTCTATCAGTGGGTTTTGCTCAAAACCCACTGATGGAGCCCCCATAACTGGATTTCTGAAACCCCCTACATAAATAGTTAGGGATGAGGTTTGAGAAAGTATTTTAGGTGTCCATAACCTCAAATTTATATTTTTTCCAAAGCTATTGGTCTAGTTTAGTTCCATCAGTGGGTTTTGCTCAAAACCCACTGATGGAGCCCCCATTTCTGGATTTCTGAAACCCCCTACATAAATAGTTAGGGATGAGGTTGGAGAAAGTATTTTAGGTGTCCATAACCTCAAATTTATATTTTTTCCTAAGCTATAGGTCTAGTTTAGTTCCATCAGTGGGTTTTGCCAAAAACCCATGATGAACCTCCCATTTTTGGATTTCTGAAATACCATTATCAGTAGTTAGGGTTGAGGTTGGAGAATGTAGATTAGGTGTCAGAAACCTGAAGTTATAATTTTTTCCAAAGCTATAGGTCTAGTTTAGTTCCAGCAGTGGGTTTTGCTGAAAACCCACTGATGGACCTCCCATATCTGGATTTTTGAAAAACCATTATCAGTAGTTAGGGATTAGGTTCTAGAAAGTATTTTAGGTGTCAGAAACCTCAAATTATAATTTTATCCAAAGCTATAGGTCTTGTTTAGTTCCATCAGTGGGGTTTGAGGAAAACCCACTGATGGACATCCCATATCTGGATTTCTGAAAAATCATTATCAATAGTTAGGGTTGAGGTTGGAGAAAGTAATTTAGGGTTTAGTGATAAAATATGTAATCGAACTTGAGGGATGAAGTTAAAATATTATATGGTTAAGGGTGGTCCTGAAATAATTTTTAATTCAGGCCCACGGTGGGCCTGAATAATCTTCATTCGGGCCCACCGTGGGCCTGAAATAAATGTATTTCAGGCCCACTATGGGCCTGAAATAAAGTTATTTCAGGCCCAACGTGGGCCTGAAATTATAATTTGAGGTTTATAAGACCTAAATTCCACTGATGGACCCATTGATGAGGTTGGAGAGAGTATTTTAGGTGTCCGAAACATCAAACTATAATTTTTTTCCAAAGCTATAGGTGTAGTTTAGTTCCATGAGTGGGTTTTGAGCAAAACCCACTGATGGACCTCCCATATCTGGATTTCTGAAAAACCAATATCAACAGTTAGAGATGAGGTTGGAGAAAATATTTTAGGTGTCCATAACCTCAATTTAATTTTTTTAGTATTTTAGGTGTCTATAACCTCAAATTTGTATTTTTTCCAAAGCTATAGGTGTAGTTTAGTTCCATTAGTGGGTTTTGCTCAAAACCCACTGATGGACCTCTCATATCTGGATTTCTGAAAAACCATTATCAATAGTTAGGGATGAGGTTGGAGAATGTATTATAGGTGTCCATTACCTCAATTTATTTTTTTAGTATTTTAGGTGTCCATAACCTAAAATTTATATTTTTTCCAAATCTATAGGTGTAGTTTAGTTCCATCAGAGGGTTTTGCTCAAAACCCACTGATGGACCTCCCACATCTGGATTTCTGAAAAACCATTATCAATAGTTAGGGATGAGGTTTGAGAAAGTATTTTAGGTGTCCATAACCTAAAATTTATATTTTTTCCAAAGCTATAGGTCTAGTTGAGTTCCATCAGTGGGTTTTGCTCAAAACCCACTGATGGAGCCCCCATATCTGGATTTCTGAAACCCCCTACATAAATAGTTAGGGATGAGGTTGGAGAAAGTCTTTTAGGTGTCCATAACCTCAAATTAATATTTTTATTATTTTAAGTCTCCATAACCTAAAATTTATATTTTTTCCAAATCTATAGGTGTAGTTTAGTTCCATGAGTGGGTTTTGCTCAAAACCCACTGATGGACCTCTCATATCTGGATTTCTGAAAAACCATTATCAATAGTTAGGGATGAGGTTTGAGAAAGTATTTTAATTGTCCATAACATCAAATTTTTATTTTTTCCTAAGATATAGGTCTAGTTTAGTTCTATCAGTGGGTTTTGCTCAAAACCCACTGATGGAGCTCCCATATCTGGATTTCTGAAACCCCCTCCATAAATAGTTAGGGATGAGGTTTGAGAAAGTATTTTAGGTGTCCATAACCTCAAATTTATATTTTTTTCCAAAGTTATAGATGTAGTTTAGTTCAATGAGTGGGTTTTGATCAAAACCCACTGATGGACCTCCCATATCTGGATTTCTGAAAAACCATTATCAATAGTTAGGGATGAGGTTTGACAAAGTATTTTAGGTGTTCATAACCTCAAATTTATATTTTTTTCAAAGATATAGGGTTAGTTTAGTTCTATCAGTGGGTTTTGCTCAAAACCCTCTGTTGGACCTCCCATATCTGGATTTCTGAAACACCCTACATAAATAGTTAGGGATGAGGTTTGAGAAAGTATTTTATGTGTCCATAACCTCAAATTTATATTTTTTTTTCCAATAACATGGGTCTTGTTTAGTTCTATTAGTGGGTTTTGCTCAAAACCCACTAATGGAGCCCCCATATCTGGATTTCTGAAACCCCCTACATAAATAGTTAGGGATGAGGTTTGAGAAAGTATTTTAGGTGTCCATAACCTCAAATTTATATTTTTTCGAAATCTATAGGTGTAGTTTAGTTCCATGAGTGGGTTTTTCTCAAAACCCACTGATGGACCTCCCATATCTGGATTTCTGAAAAACCATTATCAATAGTTAGGGATGAGATTTGAGAAAGTATTTTAGGTGTCCTTAACCTCAAATTTATATTTTTTTCCCAAAGACATAGGTCTAGTTTAGTTCTATCACTGGGTTTTGCTCAAAACCCACTGATGGAGCCCCCATATCTGGATTTCTGAAACCCCCTACATAAAAGTTAGGGATGAGGTTTGAGAAAGTATTTTAGGTGTCCATAACCTCAAATTTATATTTTTCCAAAGCTATAGGTGTAGTTTAGTTCCATGAGTGGGTTTTGCTCAAAACCCACTAATGGACCTCCCATATCTGGATTTCTGAAAAACCATTATCAATAGTTAGAGATGTGGTTTGAGAAAGTATTTTAGGTGTCAATAACCTCAAATTTATATTTTTTTCAAAGATATTGGTCTAGTTTAGTTCTATTAGTGGGTTTTGCTCAAAACCCACTGATGGACCTCCCATATCTGGATTTCTGAAACCCCCTACATAAATAGTTAGGGATGTGGTTTGATAAAGTATTTTAGGTGTCCATAACCTCAAATTTATATTTTTTCCAATGATATAGGTCTAGTTTAGTTCTATCAGTGGGTTTTGCTCAAAACCCACTGATGGAGCCCCCATATTTGGATTTCTGAAACCCCCTACATAAATAGTTAGGGATGAGGTTTGAGAAAGTATTTTAGGTGTCCATAACCTCAAATTTATATTTTTTTCGAAAGCTATAGATGTAGTTTAGTTCCATGAGTGGGTTTTGCTCAAAACCCACTGATGGTCCTGTTAGTGATATGAGAGAAGTGTCCTAAGGCAATCGCCTTATGATTGTAAAACATTTATTTTAAATAAATGATAATTCACTATTTGAGTATACATGCTTGTGTATTTGATTGGGATCTTAAACATATCTACTGAATGTCCGCAATACAACTCACAGCATAAGAGAATTTGTGATGGGATCACAACTAGTGATTATCTCTAAATGTGCAAATGTGAAGTATTGAAAATATCCCTAGTCGATGAATTGATAAAAATGGACACTATCAATTCTGTTGAGACTAGCATGGGTTATTCTCTAATCAGCTGATTCTCACTGGCTGGTGACATTGGGATGTCCGGAGATAAACATGGATGCTAGTTATGGGAACTAGTTCATTGGAGTGACTAGCTGTAAGACTTCATATGGTAATCTATATAGATATGTCAACGAAGTTCTTAATGCAGCTTAAGTGCGATGTTCCTTTGACTTGCGGTGTTCAAGTCATCTTGGTCATGGAGACTTATACTTTAACATCTTAAGCAAGCATCTCCAAGGAGGTGTGGACCCAGGATGATTGGGTGTAAGCCGATGTGCCCGAAGATGTTTGAACAGCCTACAAAGGATTCACCACTCCTTGCGAGGAGATGTATACCCAGGCCTATCGTCGGATTGTTACTCAAAATCTCTGGCCAGAGTACTTCATGTTAAGAGTGCAAGTCTCTTAAATACATGAGAGTAACTAGAAATCCAAAGGACGAGAAAGACACTACTTGGGCTAGGTGTGACGTAGTCAGCCTAGTGGGGACTGACACAAATAGACCGTGTCCTGAACCAAGTGGGTATAAGATGGTGAAGGGAATGGGGCACGATTCATTAGAGCTGCTGAAGGGGTTCAGAATAATTTCTTCTGAGGTCAAACCGTTGATCTTTCGATTAATTGGGGGTCATGATGTACTACTAGGTGCCACTCATGATCGTTCTATAATTTGTTGATTATAGACGGTCAACATAAATCGAAAGCCTATTTAGTCACACGCACTACGAGTAATCCGAGGGATTTAAAACGAGTTGAAAATTAGATTTTCCGATCAAGAGAAATAAGTCGAATCTGAGTTAATCAGAGGTGCAATGGAAGCTAAAATTGGCTAAGTCTTTTGAAGGCTTATTGGGTGAATTAAATGAGTTTAATTCGCGTTGGTTCGGCTCGGTTTAGGCCGGCCAAAGAGGGTGCCAACCCTCCTTGGTTGGCCGGCCACCTAAAGGGAGAAAAACCAATTAATTTTGGTTTAATTAATAAAGTAAATCTAGCGCGATTTGTTTTATAAATTATGGATAAATAAATTTGTATAAAGAAATTTATATAAATAAATTTATAGAAATTTATTCTTTTTATGAAAGTTAAAATAATCAATGAATTGGTTTATTTTAATTTTATAAAATCAATTATGAATTGATTTTTCCATAATATGAAAGTTTATAAATTTCTTATAAAATTTATTCCATAATAAAAGGAGAGATTAATTAGTTTTATTATAAAGTTAGTTATAATAAAACTTGGTTTAAACGGAATAATTCATAAGAGAATTTATAGGATAAATTTCTTATGATAATTAATTAGTTTTATTATAAAGTTAGTTATAATAAAATTCATAAGAGAATTTATAGGATAAATTTCTTATGATAACTAATTAGTTTTATTATAAAATTAGTTATAATAAAACTTGGTTTAAACGGAATAATTCATAAGAGAATTTATAGGATAAATTTCTTATGATAATTAATTAGTTTTATTATAAAGTTAGTTATATTAAAATTCATAAGAGAATTTATAGGATAAATTTCTTATGATAACTAATTAGTTTTATTATAAAGTTAGTTATAATAAAACTTGGTTTAAACGGAATAATTCATAAGATAATTTATAGGATAAATTTCTTATGATAACTAATTCCGTTAATTCCGTTAATTCGGTTAAGAGGAGACTTGGCAAGGGAGAAGTAACTATATAAGGAACCATAGGCAAGCCTTGGATTCCTAAGATTTGGATAATCGATATAGAGCTCCCTCTCTCTCTCTTAATTCTCTTCTCTCTTTCCCTTCCCCCACCTAGGGTCGGCGCCCTCTTGGCCAATTAGGGCCGCGCCCTCTTGAGGACCTAGGGCCGAAGCACCTCCCTTCCAAGGGTGAGATGCCGTGAGCTTCAACAAGAAGGAGAAACCAAACAAGAAGAAGAAGAAGCGGATAGCGACTCCTCTCTTCTCGGAATTCGATTCCGTTTAATTTTTTTGTTGGTTAGTTTCCACTCTTTCCTATTTCTTCTCTTGTACTTCTTTGTTGTGACTATAGAGAATCTAGTAGTTCTCGTCGGCACAAAACTCGTGACTTTGCGAAGTCATCCCGAAGAGAACTCGGCGTGGACGCGAATAGAGGCGAAGCTTCCAAGGGACGCTACGGTTGGATCTCGTCCCTTACTTCGAGTTACGAGAGGTATAATGTAAATTAGTTTACTTTTCCGCAAAGTTTTATTTTATGATTATGTCAACACACCATAAGGTTGCATGCTAGATACGAAGTTAAAATAATTTAGGAAATTATTTTATGCAAATTCTTCCGCTGCACGTAAAAATTTAAAATTTTACGAACTCGTATCCTTGTCGACATGCACCCGGTCCCAACAGGTCCTCCCATATCTGGATTTCGGAAAAACCATTATCAATAGTTTGGGATGAGGTTTGAGAAAGTATTTTAGGTGTCCATAACCTCAAATTTATATTTTTTCAAAGATATAGATCTAGTTTAGTTCTATCAGTGGGTTTTGCTCAAAACCCACTGATGGAGCCCCCATATCTGGATTTCTGAAACCCCCTACATAAATAGTTAGGGATGAGGTTTGAGAAAGTATTTTAGGTGTCCATAACCTAAAATTTATATTTTTTCCAAAGCTATAGGTCTAGTTTAGTTCCATCAGTGGGTTTTGCTCAAAACCCACTAATGAACCTCCCATTTTTGGATTTCTGAGAAACCATTATCAATAGTTAGGGATGAGGTTGGAGAAAGTATTTTAGGTGTCCATAACCTCAAATTTATATTTTTTCCAAAGCTATAGGTCTAGTTTAGTTCCATCAGTGGGTTTTGCTCAAAACCCACTGATGGACCTCCCATATCTGGATTTTTGAAAAACCATTATCAGTAGTTAGGGTTGAGATTGGAGAATGTAGATTAGGTGTCAGAAACCACAAATTATAATTTTTTCCAAAGCTATAGGTCTAGTTTAGTTCCATCAGTGGGTTTTGCTCAAATCCCACTTATGGACCTCCCATATCTGGATTTCTGAAAAACCATTATCAGTAGTTAGGGATTAGGTTCTAGAAAGTATTTTAGGTGTCAAAACCTCAAATTTTAATTTTTTTCCAAAGCTATAGGTCTAGTTTAGTTCCATCAGTGGGGTTTGAGGAAAACCCACCGATAGACACCCATATCTGGATTTCTGAAAAGCCATTATCAGTAGTTTGGGTTGAGGTTGGAGAAAGTAATTTAGGGTTTCGTGATAAAATATGTAATCGAACTTGGGGGATGAAGTCAAAATATTATATGGTTAAGGGTGGTCCTGAAATAATTTTTAATTCAGGCCCACAGTGAGCCTAAATTATCTTCATTCAGGCCCACCGTGGGCCTGAAATAAATGTATTTCAGGCCCACTATGGGCCTGAAATAAAGTTATTTCAGGCCCAACGTGGGCCTGAAATTATAATTTGAGGTTTGTAAGACCTAAATTCCACTGTTGGACCCATTGATGAGGTTGGAGAGAGTATTTTAGGTGTCCGAAACATCAAATTATAATTTTTTCCAAAGCTATAGGTATAGTTTAGTTCCATGAGTGGGTTTTGAGCAAAACCCACTGATGGACCTCCCATATTTGGATTTCTGAAAAACCATTATCAACAGTTAGGGATGAGGTTGGAGAAAGTATTTTAGGTGTCCTATACCTCAAATTATAATTTTGTCCAAAGCTATAGGTGTAGTTTAGTTCCATCAGTGGGTTTTGAGCAAAACCCACTGATGGACCTCCCATATCTGGATTTCTGAAAAAACATTATCAGTAGTTAGGGTTGAGGTTGGAGAATGTATTTTACGTGTCCGAAATATCATATTATAATTTTTTCCAAACCTATAGGTGTAGTTTAGTTCCATCTGTGGGTTTTGAGCAAAACGCACTGATAGACCTCCCATATCTGGAGTTCTGAAAAACCATTATCAGTAGTTAGGGTTGAGGTTGGAGAAAGTATTTTAGGTCTCCGAAACATCAAATTATAATTTTTTCCAAAGCTATACGTCTAGTTTAGTTCCGTCAGTGGGTTTTGCTCAAAACCCACTGATGGACCTCCCATATCTGATTTATATAATATATATTGTTGATTAGATTATATAATGATTTTTACAATAATATTCTATATCTACCTGCAAGATGTGACAGAATTGATCATTTGGCACACAACAATGCAGCAACTGGCACACAACAGTGCATTATCAGTTATTATATCTGACCGTATCACTTGGCTCACAACAGTGCAGCAACTGGATTTGAATAAACATCACCCAATTGTTTTATTTTTATTGACAATATATTATATAGAATAACAACATCTACATAATCATAACAACATCCACATAATGAAATTTTTCCATACAAATGGAGGTCAATCGATAGCAATAGATTTTTACATCACCAATAAAGCATTCAGATTATCTCAAGTTTTACAAAACATGTCCCTCAGAATATTAACTGTCAGCTCAAATCTGATTCTACTCATGTCTCCTTGTTTGAAATCCATCTTCTCATCGTATAGGAGACATCGAACATATTGCATGACAAAGAAGGCACAGTCCACGCTGAAATTAACAAACACTTTTTTAGATTTCAATAAGTGGGTTTATACAATACTTTCTTATTTTTAAAATTTTTAACCTCTTCCTCATTTAGTTACCTATGTTCTTGTTGGGGACATTTTTGTCTGACGGAGGGCCATTTGTCCAAGGGATGATGACTTTGTAGATACGGATGAATAGCCGTAAGTTCCTCGCGAGTATATTGTTTAAGTTCTTTTACCTATCAAGCATATCATGAATTTATTAATCACCATCAATGACATTTTAGACAAAATGATGACCATATATAAGAATAAAGGAAGGTAGCTCACCGCTGTGTCAAATTCATGCTTATATTTACGGCCACTAGTAAGAGAATTAAAATGATTGAAAGTCATGGATTCTGTATCCACCGCCAATAAGTGAAAGTGTGTATTATCACTGCACAAAGGGATTAAAATAAATCTAAACCCTTGTTCTAGCATATCAGTCTTCATCACTTGTTGCAGGGAAATCTTTCTTGACGATCTGATTGATGCCTACAAATATGCATTCACAAAATTAATAATACTCATATCATAATATTAGGTCTTCTACAATATATCTGTTTAATTAATATACATCACTTACTGTGAAGAAGGTTGAACAATATATTGACTTGTTGTATGGCCTACCACATGCGGATGCTCCCCTAAATAAAATTTTACAAAAGGCATCAATGACCTCGCCTTTTGTAAAAACCTCTCCATTGAGAATTTGTAAGAATGAATGCAAATTCAAAGCAAAGGGTGCATCCTCCCAGATAAATTCATTTGCCAACCTGCCATGTAAATTGATAAGATTATATATTACATAAGAAGATATATTAACTAAACTAAACTATAATATTTTGTAACTTACTTTAGATTCTCCAATCTATTTATCAGGTAGACCACTTCTTTATCTTGATTTTTCTTCTTTGTATTCATAAAATGTTTCTTCACAAACTACATCAATAAAATTTATTTAGACCAAACTAATTATTGACCAAATTCAATACAATTGACGTATTTTAAATGAAATTAACACACTTACATCAATGCCTTGTTGCCGCATTTTGTATAGTTCGGAGTTTCTTCTTGTTTCCTCCTCTATGTCTTCTTCAGACATGACTTCCATTACATTAATGTTTCCTCTTGCTTCATCCATATCCACCTCACTAAGTTTCCTTTTTCCCTTGTCCATGACATTTGATATTTGTTTCCTGTCTCGCTTCCCCTTAGGTAAAAGCTGGTGCCATACTGGGCTGCCAATTGGAGTATCCCTGTAATCATACCGAGTTCGGTCATGTCCTCTCCTAGGTGTACAAGATACTGGATCAGAAAGAGGATCGACTACAGGATAACTTTCTTGACCCTCCATGCCTTTTTTTTCAATAATTGAAAGTAATTCCTTAACCCTTTCATTCAAACATATATTCTCCTCTGTTAGCTCCTTGATTCGGTTGTCCTTAAGAATGCATTCACCACATAGCCTAACATCTCCTTCTGATGTCTCCATTGGCCGTGGTATGTCATCACCGATATCAAGGTTCTCAAACAATGTGTTTTCATGTAGGTTAGGAATTAATTCAACAATAACCTGTCAATTACGAAGTACACAAATGTTACTACCTCTATATCTAACTCAGATAGATCACATTTAAGAATAATTACCTCTTCGGACGAGAGTCGGTCGACAAGGCCCCTCACCCTACTAATATGCGAAGGAATATTCCTCCACTTATTTATTCGGGGTCCTTCAACATTGAATGGTTTTTGAATTGGTACATGCTGCAAAAACCATGCCTACACAAAGTTTTCCAGCCAAATACATTAATGACATCAAAATATTATAAAATTTAACAAGATAATTCTACTTACTGCCAAAAGCCCTGCAAATCCCTTTAGGTAAGGGAGGTTGGTGGTGCTCTGGTTTCCCTGAGTTGATGAAAATAAGTCCCCAATCTTAGGTAATTGTGGAGATAAAAATTGATGGATAGCTTTTACCCAGTTGAATCTACCTAGATTGTCATAATCATCTACTATATCTACAAGACCTAGAGAAACCTTATATGTACTAGACGAAAATAAAACACAAACAAATATATACAAAATATAAAATTTACACACTAATAACACATCATCCTCTGATTCAACACTTTTAGAAAAATGTTTAAGTAACTCCTCAAGTCTTGTTCTTGTAGGTTGTTTTTCTTTTGAGAAGTAAGTACGATAGAGGTCACCCGATGCTTTAGTTGAATTAATAGGGACCGAAACACTACTGTCCACTATACCCAGTATCAAAGCAACATCTCGTCTGGAGAACGCAACCGGTACACCTGAAACAATTACAATATTTAGTTATCATCAAGAATATAGGCTTGAAATTATTCCACGTTGGGCCTGAAATGAATTCAATTCAAGCCCAACGTGGGCCTGAAACGAATTAAATTCAGGCCCGGGCCTAAAATGTATTCATTTCAGGCCTACCGAGGGCCTGAACTAAATTAACTTCAGGCCCTCGGTAGGCCTGAAATGATTTTATTTCAGGCCTACCGAGGGCCTGAAGTCAATTTCACTTCAGGCCCTCAGTAGCCCTGAAATGAAATGATTAAACTTTATTAAAAACTAATCATTTCAGGCCATCTATATTACTGTCTTATCTTACTATAGATACTATAGATATTGTCTACAATTCATAACTAAAACTATTACCTGAGAATTTAAAAACTTGCGAGGTTGAATCCCAACTTTCAAATATATTAACCAAAATTCCACGGATATGCTGCAATTCTTGTATGTCCAAGAAAAAACTGAAAGGCGAGCCTTTGATCTTCGCAATGTGTCGATCATTTAAAATTTCAAATGCTTCAAAAAATTGTTTAAAGTGGCCTAAAACACTGCACCAACGTAATTTTTGTCCAAAGTCATCTGAATCCTACAGTTTATATACAGTACAAATTTATTCAGCAAAATAATTTTAAACATGTTGACAAACTATGTTGGTTTGACCTAAGCATATCGCTAACATACCTTGGTGGATAATGCCAAGGAAGAAGACGCTGAACCACCCACAGACCTTTTTCCTGACATTATCAAATAAATCAAATGTGCAGAAACCCTAACCCCTTGGTGTATTATGCCGATCAGTCTGGACTTCAACGTTAACACTGAAACCCACCTCAGGATCACACAGAAACACTTTTGAGAATTGCCTAGGTTTTGGTTGTCCGCAGGGATTCGGGGGATGAGCTCGCGACTATATCACAGGTAAGGCACGCACAATGTCCTCCACCTTCAAACCTTCCATTTACGTTGTTGCGCTGAGAGAGAATGGAGAAAAATTCGACTGCTATCTATCCGAACCACAAATTAATATTTTATTGATAAAGTGGTTCGGTTGTCTCGAAAATGTGTTTGATAAAGTCATTCTTTGGCGGGAGGGGTATAAAAGTAACTTCACTATATGGGATGCACCCTTTGGTGTAATAGAAACCATGGTACTCTTTTCGGTAATTAAGAATAGTTGGATACGCCTTTTGGTAAATTGCCGTAATAATTAAGTTTCTATCATATAAATTTAAATAAGTACATTAAAATGAAAAAGGGTGGACAAAATGAGAAATAGTATTTTACCTATGTCGATAATAATTCGGGTCCTTGAGAACCCTAGCATTTCTAGACATCATATTTATCATTACCCCTGCAAAATTTAAGACGCCATCATTTTCTTGTATTTGTTTTTTCATATGCTCTATTTTTGTTTGGCATTGTGTTTCTCGCACCTAGCTCCATCTCTTTAATTTTATCTCTCATTTCCCTAAATTTGTCTGTCAACTTTGACTTAAATTGGGAATCTTGCCAATACATTGAGCTACATTTATAATGTTCTGGGAACACTTGGCTAGGCAGTGCATAGCTCCTAAATATCAAACCCGATCAGAATGTTCGGGTCCAAAAACCTCACTATACAAAGATTATAATTATAGTTGAAGCTTATGAAACACTTATTTTAAATATTAAATGAATTGGTAAGCAAAATGTTACTGGTATTGGTAGTGTTCCTTCAGGTTTTTCTTGGAGGTAATGATCCATAGCCTCTTGTAGTAAATTCTAACAAGAAATTATTTGTTAATAGTAAGAAAATTTTAATTTAAATTGTACTTTAAAACCGAAACATATTATTACCTCAACTTGTATCACCTCATCATGAATAGGTGTACCTCCTTTCTTTCTACTACTTCGACTAAAACATTATATTTCAAGACGAGTCGGTTTTCTCCCATTCTCTTGGGTCTAATAGAATAAAAGCATCATACTATAAAATAGTACTAGGTGCAGTTATAAACTAAAAATAAGGAACTAAATATATCATATAATAATGTGATTCTTACAAACTTAATATCGAAAGACGGAATATTAGTGCGGCCATATGCATAAGTTTCTTTTTTTTGTTGGCATTTTCTCTATTGATCCTTGAACTTTTCTGACAAAAAAATAAAGTATAATTTATTATTAACATTTATAAATATATATGAAAAAGTCCCCGGTCAGACACTTTGATGGTCAAGTCAGTACTCTACGGTGACAATGGAAAGCAATAAAACAGTAGAAAAATGCACTATTGCACGTACCTGAGAAATGCGGAGTGAGGAGGCTTATATAGCCGGGGAAGTTGACAACTCCTGTCTCACCTACCACTTGTTGTCATATAGCGAGGACAAGGTGATGCATGCCCAGAGGTGGCAGAATAAAGTAGTGCATACTATGTTAAGGAAAGGGGCACTGTCAACTTAATGGTTGGCGTCGTTTGGCCTGACACTAGTGTATGTGGTCGTGGTACGGGGGGACAGGATGTCGCAGGAAGATCAAGTCATCAGCGAGATATCCGTTGTTAGGACCAGAGTGACCCCAGTCCTGTGCCGACCCCGTACAGCTTCGGGTGATCTGATGTCAGGGAATGGTTGCTCTGCTTGCTAGGGCATACGAGGTCCGACTGGGGACCCTTGAAAGGAGAGTGCCGACTGAGGCACTGCATGACAAGGCCGGTGGAGGGCCTATGAAGGTGCCGACTGGGGTACTGAATGACGAGGTCGGTGTTAGTGATATGAGAGAAGTGTCCTAAGGCAATCGCCTTATGATTGTAAACATTTATTTTAATAAATGAAAATTCACTATTTGAGTATACATATTTGTGTATTTGATTGGGATCTTAAACTCATCTACTGAATGTCCGCAATACAATTCACAGCATAAGAGAATTTGTGATGGGATCACAACTAGTGATTATCTCTATATGTGCAATTGTGAAGTATTGAAAATATCCCTAGTCGATGAATTGATAAAAACGGACACTATCAATTCTGTTGAGACTAGCATGGGTTATTCTCTAATCAGCTGATTCTCACTGGCTGGTGACATTGGGATGTCCGGAGATAAACATGGATGCTATTTAAGGGAACTAGTTCATTGGAGTGACTGACTGTAAAACTTCACATGGTAGTCTATACATAGACAGGTCAGTGAAGTTCTTACCGCAGCTTAAGTGCGATGTTCCTTTGACTTGCGGTGTTCAAGTCATCTTGGTCATGGAGACTTATACTTTAACATCTTAAGCAAGCATCTCCAAGGAGGTGTGGACCCAGGATGGTTGGGTACAAGCCGAAGTGCCCGAAGATGTTTGAATAGCCTACAAAGGATTCACCACTCCTTGCGAGGAGATGTATACCCAGGCCTATCGTCGGATTGTTACTCAAAGCCTCTGGCCAGAGCATGTCATGTTTAGAGTATGAGTCTCTTAAATACATGAGAGTAATTAGAAATCCAAAGGACGAGAAAGACACTACTTAGGCTAGGTGTGACGTAGTCAGCCTAGTGGGGACTGACACACACAGACCATGTCCTGAACCAAGTGGGTATAAGATGGTGAAGGGAATGGGGCACGATTCATTAGAGCTGCTGAAGGGTTTCTGAATAATTTCTGAGGTCAACCGTTGATCTTTCGATTAATTGGGGATCATGATGTACTACTAGGTGCCACTCATGATCGTTCTATAATTAATGAATTATAGACGGCCAACATAAATCGAAAGTCTATTTAGTCACACGCACTACGAGTAATCCGAGGGATTTAAAACGAGTTGAAAATTAGATTTTCGATCAAGAGAAATAAGTCAAATCTGAATTTATCAGAGGCGCAATGGAAGCTTAAAATGGCTAAGTCTTTTGAAGGCTTATTGGGCGAATTAAATGAGTTTAATTCGCGAGGGAAGGGCTTGGAGTGGCCGGCCAAAGAGGGTGCCCACCCTCTTTGGTTTGGTCGACCACCAAAAAGGGAGAAACCAATTTAATTGGTTTAAATTATAAAATAAATCAAGCGCGATTTATTTTATAAAATTTATGGATAAATAAATTTGTTTTCATGGAAATTAAAATAAACTTTAAATGGTTTATTTTTATTTTATAAAATCAATTATGAATTGCTTTTTCTATGATAAGAAAAATTTATATAATAAATTAATTCTTTTTATGGAAATTAAAATGAACCATGGATTGGTTTATTTTATTTTATAAAATCAATTATGAATTAATTTTTCCATGATAAAGAAAAATTTATATAATAAATTTATTCTTTTTATGAAGATTAAAATAAACTTTAAATGGTTTATTTTTATTTTATAAAATCAATTATGAATTGATTTTTCCATGATGAGAAAATTTATATAATAAATTTTATGAAAATTTATTCCATAATTAAAAGGAGAGATGTATTTATTTTATTATAAAATTAGTTATAATAAAACTTGGCATAACGGAATAATTAATAAGAAAATTTATAAGATAAATTTCTTATGAAAATTTATTCCGTTAATTCCGTTAAAGGGGAGACATGGCAAGGGAGTGGCTACTATATAAAGGAACCAAGGCTAGGCTTGAATTCCTCAATAGAGTAATCAAGAGATTAACTCTCTCCCTCTCTCTCTCTATTTCACCCACTCTCTCTCTAGGGCCGGCTCTCTCTCCTCCCCTAGGGCCGGCACCCACTCTCTCTCTAGGGCCGGCTCTCTATCCTCCCCTAGGGCCGGCGCAAGTCTCTTCCACCAAGAAGGTGCCAAAGAAGAAGAAGAAGAAGGGGTTGCATCTCCTTCCTTCCCGGAATTTAGATTCCGTTTCTTGGTGGTTAGTTTCCTTTCTTCTCTCTTGATCTTCTAGTTGTGCCTTTAGAGAATCTAGTAGTTCTCGTCGGCACAAAACTCGTGACTTTGCGAAGTCATCCCGAAGAAAACTCGGTGTGGACGCAAATAGAGGCGGAGCTTCCAAGGGACGCTACGGTTGGATCTCATCCCTTACTTCGAGTTACGCGAGGTACTAAGTAAATTAGTTTACTTTTCTGCAAAGTTTTAATTTATGATCATGTCCACACATCATAAGGTCGCCTACTAGATACGTGGTTAAAAATAATTTGAGAAATTATTTATGCTAATTCTTCCGCTGCACGTAAATATTTTAAAATTTACGAACCCGTATCCTTGTCAACATGCACCCGGTCACAACAGTGGTATCAGAGCCGGTTAGTGTTCGACATAATCATATAATTGTTTTGCGGAAAACTTTGTCATGATCTCAATTTTGGAAAAATTTTCAATTATGGAAACTTTCTAATTATAATAAATTTTAGATTTAGGAATTTCAAAGTTTGGAAATCCTCATGAAATTTCGCAAACTTTTGAAATTTTCTAGTTTCTGAAATTTTATAATAATTGTGAAAACTTTCCATCTTTGGAAACATTCCAATTTTGGAAAATTTTCTATTTTAGAAATTTTCCAATTTTGGAAATATGTAAGTTTTCTTTGTACCAGAAACTTACAATTATTCTGAAAACCTATTATGAAATCTCGAAATTTTGTGCACTTTCTTTCAAGAAAGTCTAGATAAATTTATGGACAATTAATTGACAATTAAATTTGAATTGGTTTTTAAATTGACAACAAAATTCTTTATTTTGGATTGAGCCTCGGGGAGTCGTCCAATTTAAAGTTAGTTGTTGTAATTTAATTTCCCAATTTTAAATGAAATTGTCATGTTTAATTTGGTTACGCTTCCGAAGCGGACCAAATTGGATTTACGATAAATTACTTTTCTTTGGGTATTTGAGCCTCGGGGAGCCACCCTTAGAAAATAATTTGTTATAATTAATTAAATCCATGAATAAAATATGATTTAAGAGGTGATGCTCTTACATATTGTTGTCTCCAAAATTAATTAGGAAAATGGTTTCCTATAGAGTTTTCTTAAATGAGATTTTCATGAAAATAATATGTGGTTGAATTAAGGGAATTTGTCTCTTAATTTGATAAGATTTGATTTAGAGAAATCAAAGTCTTAAACATATTATTTCCGAAATTGATTATGATAATTTAGGAAATTGTTTCCCAAAACAATTCCTTAAATAAAGTATGAAATTAGAATTAGGAAATTCGGTTCCTAATTCAATTAATGAGACATGATAAATTAAGTCACATACATACTTTATTAAGGAAATCGTTAGTCATGACATGATTATATGTCATGAATGTGCTTAGAAAAGAAAGGATGAGACCCAAAACCCCTTACAAAATATTAAGGTCAACACCTTCCATTAATATGGTTAGAATCGGAGTTTTGTTTCTCGTTTGGGTTGATGGACACATCCATGCCCGGCTTGAACTTCAACATGTTCAAACCATGGAATTAGTTTATGAATAATATAGTTGGAGTCAGAGGTCAATCCTTAGTTTTGGTTGTTGGACACATCCA
Organism: Boesenbergia rotunda; assembly: GCA_024364735.1. Classification (NCBI taxonomy): domain Eukaryota; kingdom Viridiplantae; phylum Streptophyta; class Magnoliopsida; order Zingiberales; family Zingiberaceae; genus Boesenbergia; species Boesenbergia rotunda. The sequence continues at coordinate 107,259 of JAGFNQ010002228.1, forward strand.
AGCCTGACTAAACGGTTGAATGAACTCCAACCATATTATAACTATTTCTTGATTAATGGGTCAGCCTTAAGCTTGGAGCATCGATTTGTTGTGCCACAGCCAAGGTCGATGTAAAGAGAGGTGCAGTTGGGTGCTATGTATAATGTTGCATACTTGTTAATGAGTTAACAACCCAATGATTTATGCAAACATTCAATTAGTTGATAGCATAAAGTGATAGTTACATATATGTGATATGTAATCGGTATAATTACCTACCTTCATAGCTAAGAACAACTTGATGGCCACAGCCATGGTGGTTCTTATCTATGGTTGGATATCAACCTATTTGGAGATGTTCTTACGATCTCCCGAATTGATAAAAAGGGTTATTCAATTCGAAAAATAAATAGGATTTTATTAATGTATGTTGATACATTCTTTAATCATTCTTCTCACATAAGCTCAATTTGTATTTCTAGGATAATCACTCGATCATGCCTTCTCTGAATTTGCGTTCCATTTTGGACACCAATAAACTGACTGGGCCAAACTTCATGGACTGGCTTCGAAACCTGAGGATAGTCCTCAAGGCAGAGAAGCTTGCTTATGTCCTTGAAGATCAACTTCCCAACCGTGCTCCTAAAAAAGCAACTCCAGACCAGTTTCCTGAGTTGCTCAACCTGCTGAAGACTGTAGAGCTTTCTGTGAAGTAGGATCAAAAGACGGTACTGTTAGTTGGTTCCTCGAAGAAAGGTTCTAAAAGGAAGGCCAAAGAACATAATAAAGGAAAGAAGAAAAAGGCAAAAAAGACTGAAAAGACACCAAAAGGGACTTGCCATCACTATGGCAAGGAGGGTCACTGGCGAAGAAACTGCAAGGTTTATCTTGAGTCCTTGAAAATGAAGGCATCCGATGCCCCATCCTCTTCATGTATCTTCGTTATTGAATGTCACTCTATATCCTCAAACACCTGGGTACTTGATACTGGGTGTAGCTCACATATATGTAATGACATACAGGGGCTAAGGAATAGAAGAAGACTCGTCAAGGGAGAAGCGAATTTGCGAGTTGGAAACGGAGCAAAGATTGCTGCTGTTGCCATCGGAACATATTTGCTAAAGCTCCCTACAGGACGTGTCTTAGAATTGGATAATTGTTATTTTGTTCCTTCGTTAATAAAGAACATTGTATCTATTTCATGTTTGAATGAAAAGGGTTATCATTTAACTTTTAGTAACAATTGTTGTTACATAACTTTAAATGGCGTTCTTTATGGGAATGGAATTTTGTGCAATGGTATCTACGCGTTAGATTTATCCAGTGACGTTTTCAATATCGAAGTCAGCAACAAACGTGCTCGAATAGATAATCGAATAGACTCCTATACGTGGCATTGTCGTCTCGGCCATGTAAGTAAGAAACGCATGACCAAATTACACTGATGTGGAATTTTGGAATCATTTGAACCCGATTCATTTGATACATGCGAATCATGCTTAAAAGGCAAGATGACCAAATTACCCTTTTCCGGAAAGAATAATCCAGTGGGAGAATTGCTTGGTCTAATACATACTGATGTATGTGGACCAATGTCAACTCTTGCACAAGGAGGCTATAGCTACTTCATCACCTTTATCGATGATCACTCACGATTCGGGTACGTGTTCTTGATGAAACACAAATCTGAAGCTTTTGAGAAATTCAAAGAGTTCAGAAATGAAGTAGAGAAACAGCTTGGCAAAAGTATTAAAATACTTCGATCCGATCGGGGTGGTGAATACTTAAGTCAAGAGTTTCAAGATTATCTTAGGGACAATGGGATATTATCCCAATGGACTCCGCCGTATACACAACAGCATAATGATGTATCTGAGAGGCACAACCGAACCTTGATGGACATGGTTAGGTCAATGATGAATCATGCAACTCTTCCAAAATCCTTTTGGGGCTATGCACTTAAGACAGCTGTTTACTTGCTAAACGGAGTCCCGACCAAGGTAGTCTCTACTACTCCATATGAGACATGGAATAGTAAGAAACCCCACTTAACTCACCTTAAGATATGGGGTTGTCCTGCTTATGTGAAGCGGACTGTATCAGACAAATTGGATGCTAAGTCTGATAAATGTCTATTTATTGGATACCCTAAGGAAACAAAGGGTTACCAATTCTATCATCCCTTGGAACAAAAGGTGTTTGTTTCAAGGCATGCTGTATTTCTGGAAAAAGAATTTCTTTTACAAGAAAACAGTGGGAGTGGCTTTAAACTTGATGAAGTTCAAGAAACTCCAATAGACATTACAGAGACACCTAGTCTAGACCCACAACCAATAACTCATAATGATGAGCTATCAGTTGAACCTAAAACAACACCACCTCTTCATAGGTCTGATAGGACACGCAATATTCCAGAGAGATACGGATTTCTCATAAGTGAATCGAACGACGTGTTACTCATAAGCGATGACGAACCTATCAGTTATGAAGATGTTCTGAAAAATTCAGAAAGGGACAAATGGCTTGAAGCCATGATGTCGGAAATGGATTCCATGTATGAAAATCAAGTATGCGACTTAGTTAACCTACCTGAAGGGATTAAGCCCATAGGGTGCAAGTGGGTTTTCAAGAAGAAAACCGACATGGAAGGTAATGTTGTTACCTTTAAGGCTAAATTAGTGGCAAAAGGATATCGTCAGAAACAAGGAATTGATTATGACGAAACCTATTCGCCAGTAGCTATGCTTAAATCCATTCGGATGCTCCTAGCCATAGCAGCTCATTATGATTATGAGATATGGCAAATGGATGTGAAAACAGCTTTCCTTAATGGAAATCTGCTTGAGGATGTATACATGATACAATCTGAAGGTTTCACATCGGTTGATAAAACCAAAGTATGCAAGCTTCGACGATCCATATATGGACTGAAGCAAGCATCCAGGAGCTGGAACATCCGTTTTGATGAGACAATCAAAGAGTTTGATTTCTCACAAAATCCTGACGAACCTTGTGTGTACAAGAAGGTTAGTGGGAGTGCAGTCGTATTCCTAGTATTATATGTCGATGACATATTACTTATAGGAAACGATATATCAGTCTTACAGACAGTTAAAATTTGGTTGTCCAAAAATTTCTCCATGAAAGACCTGGGAGAAGCAACCTATATCCTTGGGATTAGAATCTATAGAGATAGATCAAAATGGTTGCTTGGTCTTTTGCAGTCTACATATATAGACCGAGTGCTAAAAAGGTTTAGCATGTCGGAATCCAAGAAAGGTTACCTTCCCATCAGGCATGGGATCAACCTTTCAAAGTCTATGTGTCCGCGCACAGAAGACGAGAGGATTTGCATGAATAAGATTCCTTATGCATCCGCGATAGGATCTATCATGTATGCTATGTTATGTACTAGGCACGATGGTCATCCGCGATAGGATCTATCATGTATGCTATGTTATGTACTAGGCACGATGGTCATCCACGATAGGATCTATCAATGAAAAGTCCCCGGTCAGACACTTCGATGGTCAAGTCAGTACTCTACGGTGACAATGGAAAGCAATAGAACAGTATAAAAATACACTATTGCACGTACCTGAGAAATGCGGAGTGAGGAGGCTTATATAGCCGGGGAAGTTGACAGCTCCTGTCTCACCTACCACTTGTTGTCATATAGCGAGGACAAGGTGATGGATGCCCAGAGGTGGCAGAATAAAGTAGTGCATACTATGTTAAGGAAAGGGGCACTGTCAACTTAATGGTTGGCGTCGTTTGGCGTCGTTTGGCCTGACACTAGTGTATGTGGTCATGGTACGGGGGGACATGATGTCGCAGGAAGATCAAGTCATCAGCGAGATATCCGTTGTTAGGACCAGAGTGACCCCAGTCCTGTGCCGACCCCATACAGCTTCGGGTGATATGATGTCAGGGAATGGTTGCTCTGCTTGCTAGGGCATACGAGGTCCGACTGGGGACCCTTGAAAGGAGAGTGCCGACTGAGGCACTACATGACAAGGCAGGTGGAGGGCCTATGAAGGTGCCGACTGGGGCATTGAATGACGAGGTCGGTGTTAGTGATATGAGAGAAGTGTCCTAAGGCAATCACCTTATGATTGTAAATATTTATTTTAATAAATGAAAATTCACTATTTGAGTATACATATTTGTGTATTTGATTGGGATCTTAAACTCATCTACTGAATATCCGCAATACAATTCACAGCATAAGAGAATTTGTGATGGGATCACAACTAGTGATTATCTATACATGTGCAATTGTGAAGTATTGAAAATATCCCTAGTCGATGAATTGATAAAAACGGACACTATCAATTCTGTTGAGACTAGCATGGGTTATTCTCTAATCAGCTGATTCTCACTGGCTGGTGACATTGGGATGTCCGGAGATAAACATGGATGCTATTTAAGGGAACTAGTTCATTGGAGTGACTGACTGTAAAACTTCACATGGTAGTCTATACATAGACAGGTCAGTGAAGTTCTTACCGCAGCTTAAGTGCGATGTTCCTTTGACTTGCGGTGTTCAAGTCATCTTGGTCATGGAGACTTATACTTTAACATCTTAAGCAAGCATCTCCAAGGAGGTGTGGACCCAGGATGGTTGGGTACAAGCCGAAGTGCCCGAAGATGTTTGAACAGCCTACAAAGAATTCACCACTCCTTGCGAGGAGATGTATACCCAGGCCTATCGTCGGATTGTTACTCAAAGCCTCTGGCCAGAGCATGTCATGTTTAGAGTATGAGTCTCTTAAATACATGAGAGTAATTAGAAATCCAAAGGACGAGAAAGACACTACTTAGGCTAGGTGTGACGTAGTCAGCCTAGTGGGGACTGACACACACAGACCATGTCCTGAACCAAGTGGGTATAAGATGGTGAAGGGAATGGGACACGATTCATTAGAGTTGCTGAAGGGTTTCTGAATAATTTCTGAGGTCAACCGTTGATCTTTCGATTAATTGGGGATCATGATGTACTACTTGGTGTCACTCATGATCGTTCTATAATTAATGAATTATAGACGGCCAACATAAATCGAAAGCCTATTTAGTCACACGCACTACGAGTAATCCGAGGGATTTAAAACGAGTTGAAAATTAGATTTTCGATCAAGAGAAATAAGTCGAATCTGAATTTATCAGAGGCGCAATGGAAGCTTAAAATGGCTAAGTCTTTTGAAGGCTTATTGGGCGAATTAAATGAGTTTAATTCGCGAGGGAAGGGCTTGGAGTGGCCGGCCAAAGAGGGTGCCCACCCTCTTTGGTTTGGCCGGCCAAAGAGGGTGCCCACCCTCTTTGATTTGGCCGGCCACCAAAAAGAGAGAAACCAATTTAATTGGTTTAAATTATAAAATAAATCAAGCGCGATTTGTTTTATAAAATTTATGGATAAATAAATTTGTTTTCATGGAAATTAAAATAAACTTTAAATGGTTTATTTTTATTTTATAAAATCAATTATGAATTGATTTTTCCATGATAAGAAAAATTTATATAATAAATTTATTCTTTTTATGGAAATTAAAATGAACCATGGATTGGTTTATTTTATTTTATAAAATCAATTATGAATTGATTTTTCCATGATAAAGAAAAATTTATATAATAAATTTATTCTTTTTATGAAGATTAAAATAAACTTTAAATGGTTTATTTTTATTTTATAAAATCAATTATGAATTGATTTTTCCATGATGAGAAAATTTATATAATAAATTTTATGAAAATTTATTCCATAATTAAAAGGAGAGATGTATTTGTTTTATTATAAAATTAGTTATAATAAAACTTGGCATAACGGAATAATTAATAAGAAAATTTATAAGATAAATTTCTTATGAAAATTTATTCCATTAATTCCGTTAAAGGGGAGACATGGCAAGGGAGAGGCTACTATATAAAGGAACCAAGGCTAGGCTTGAATTCCTCAATAGAGTAATCAAGAGATTAACTCTCTCCCTCTCCTCTCTATTTCGCCCACTCTCTCTCTAGGGCCTGCTCTCTATCCTCCCCTAGGGCCGGCGCAAGTCTCTTCCACCAAGAAGGTGCCAAAGAAGAAGAAGAAGCGGGTTGCATCTCCTTCCTTCCCGGAATTTAGATTCCGTTTCTTGGTGGTTAGTTTCCTTTCTTCTCTCTTGATCTTCTAGTTGTGCCTTTAGAGAATCTAGTAGTTCTCGTCAGCACAAAACTCGTGACTTTGCGAAGTCATCCCGATGAGAACTCGGCGTGGACGCGAATAGAGGTGGAGCTTCCAAGGGACGCTACGGTTGGATCTCGTCCCTTACTTCGAGTTACGCGAGGTACTAAGTAAATTAGTTTACTTTTCCGCAAAGTTTTAATTTATGATCATGTCCACACATCATAAGGTCGCATACTAGATACGTGGTTAAAAATAATTTGAGAAATTATTTATGCTAATTCTTCCGCTGCACGTAAATATTTTAAAATTTACGAACCCGTATCCTTGTCAACATGCTCCCGGTCACAACAGTCGGCTGAGGGTCTATGCAGTTGCCAACTGGGGCACTGCATGACAAGGCCGGTGGAGGGCCTATGCAGGTGCCGACTGGGGCACTGAATGGCGAGGCTGGCTGTGGGCCTATGTAGGTGCCGACTGAGGCACTGAATGACGAGGCCGGCTGTGGGCCTATGCAGGTGCCGACTGGGGCACTGAATGACGAGGTCGGCTGAGGGTCTATGCAGGTGCCGACTGGGGCACTAAATGACGAGATCGACTGTGGGCCTATGCATGTGCCGAGTAACACCCCCTTTGGTTCAGGCTTACCCCCGGAGCGTGGTCCACCACGCGTCGGCGTGGAGCCAAACCTGGAGGGGTACTGGAGCATGAATGTCTAAGCTTGGGTCAAACCGATCCTGAGGAGCGCGGGCCACCGTGCATCTGATCAGGGGCCTTGGCTCGAGCGACATCTATCCTCCGGGCCTTTCCAACCCATCAACCGTTTCCCTTCTGACTAGGCGCCAGGCTGTCGGGGCCAGGCTACACGCAAGCTGGCCCAGGATCATAAGCATCCACCTCAAGTCTTGTCGAAGGAGGCACACAGTCCGACTGACTGGACCCTAATTCTAGCTCGAGCCTAGCGTACCCGAGTGATCAGGTTTTGTAGTCAGCCTCACACAGAGGAATCATCCACTAGGCAAACTGTTTCTTCGGGACCCCTTGAAATCATGGCGTATCTTCTCATTAATTGTCGCCCTAATGACCCAAGACTCGCGTTCCCAAGCCACTTGCACCCGCGTAACGAGGGATATGCCACCCCTCTTCTCGAATGTTCGACCCACACGTGTGGCCAGCCATCCTGAGAACTATTCGAGTCTGAACCGACGGTTTCAGCATGGTCGCACGCTTCTCCCGTTCCACAATCGGACGACTGGCTTCCTTCTTCTATCCCCATAAATAGGCTCCCCGTATGGTAGTTCTTCTTACAGCGTCTTCACTTCGACATCGTTCTCCGCCGCTTCTAGCTCTGCTAGGGTTTCGACAGCTCTTCCTCTCCGGCTTCCTTCTCCGGTGACTCCTTCACTCGGTTTGTTTCCTCTCTCCTTCTTATCTGATGACTTCTCCTTCTTCGTATTCTTCCCCTTCTCCGCCATGGTACTCCGCTATGGTAACTGATCTCACTGCCCATGACCTGGAGCAAATCCGGTCGGACTTCTTAATCCCTTCCGACCACCAACTATGCCTGCCAAAATCAACTGATCGACCCAACTCTGCTTCGCTAGGCTATCTTACTTTATCTCAAGACTAGGGATAGAAACAGGTCAGGCCAGGCCATACTTTTCCCTTAATAGGCCAGGCCTGTATAATAGCAAACTGACCTGAGCCTGGCCCGTGGCCTGTTATAGGCTTTGTTCTTGACTTGAGCCTAGCCTGTTCAATAGTCTGGCCTAGCCTGTGACCTGTTTACAAAGCCTGTAATTTAATTCGATTTTCCAAAATACTTCTAATATATAAAATATAACAATTCAATTCAAATATTCGATTATCCAAAATACTAAATTAATAAATTAGCTAAAGATACCATAAATATATATGTTCGGCGGGAGTCTAAAGAAAACAGATTTGTTTTCTGTTGGCTAGTAGGATGTTGATAAGTGTTTGCTTAGCGGGAGTCCAAGGATCAACACTCTACTTTTACACTCTATTTTGACATTTGACAATTTATATAATATAATTTTAATAGGTCCAGGCCGGCCTGTCAAGCTTCATAGGCTTTATATTGAGCCTGTGCCTGACCTGATAAGAAAAACAGACATTCAAAAGGGCCTGATTATTATTTCATTTTTAAACAAGCCAGGCCAGGTCAGGCCACAGGCCCCTGACAGGCCGCCTGGCCTATTTCCATCCCTACTCGAGACCACCTACAGGTCGGTCTCCGCTTTCCCATTCATCCTTTCATCTCCGCTATCTACAAACACTTTCAAATTCCCTTACCCCAATTGGCTCTGAATGCCATACGCCTAATGTGTGGCTCAGTCATTATTTTTGCCTTATATAAGATTCTCTTAGAGCCCGAGTACTTCCATTACTTTTTCTACCCCAAACAGCAAGAGTCGGGTGACTTCTTCTTCCAAGCCTGAGCCAAAGCTTCTTTCCTCTTGAATCTTCCCTCTTCCAACAAGGGATGGAAAGAGCGTTACTTTTTCATCGAGCCCACCTTGGCCCCGAGCTGGCCCACAGCTTGGATCGAGGAGCTTCCTGTCCTCGATCTCCTCCCCAAAAACTATCGCACCTTCGTGGCCTACCAGACTGTCACGGTCAAGCTAGAGGGTAGACACTTTCATGGAGGGCACCTGCTAAAGGAGGAGATTCTTTCCGCCTTCGGTCTCAGCCCTAGGCCGATCCCCTCGTTGTCTGTAGTCATTAAGCATTACGACATCTTCCTTGCACACTCTTTAATTATGACTGAGCCCCTTTTACTCTTGAAGTTTCTATGCTGTTATCCGCGTCCCTGAAGGAAGGCTTTAGACTAGATGAGGCCGAGCTGCGGACCCGGGTCGCCACTAAGTTGGCGACAAGGGGAGGTGCCCCGGCGGAGGATGCCTTGACTAACCCGACTCCGACTGTCCCAGAGTCGACGCCCACCCCTTCTGAGACATCACCACCCACAACCGCCAAGCAACGTACTCCTTCCAAGCGTCGACGAGCATCTTCCCTGACAGGGGGCTCATCTCGTCCTTCTTCCAGCAAACACCTTGAGGAGAAGAAGAAGAAAAAGAACAGAACAGCTCCAGACTCGAGAGCTTCCCCTACTTCCACCGCCATTGTCCTCGTTACGGCACCTACCGCCGATCCTTCTGTCATTACGTCGGCTGCCGACCCCCTTGCCCCCTCACCCGCAGCTATACCGGAGGCCACCTTACTTGTCTCCTCGGATGCCTCTAACCGGTCACTGCCCGAGGGTGAGAGAATCTCGTCCACTGAGGACCAGGTCGACTGCCCCATGCTGCATCTTTTGATACCCACCCGGTCTGATTGTCATCTGGGGATGCCATCGGGCGAGCTACCCATCCGGCATTAGGATATCCGTATGTATGGGTCCGTGGCTAACCGCTATGTCCAAGGGCTCGAGGAATCTCACTTTCGGGGACCTCGGAGCAACGCTGACGCCTTCTTCCTCCGAGCCACTCAGGTATGCGTGAGACAACTCGCATCCCCTAGTGAGTATTCTCTCTCTTGCCCTCATAGTTGGTACTTGCTTCGTAGTTTTTGGGATCCTACTAGGGCTTTTCTATGGCACTTCTAGCTCAGGCCTCGGCCCGCGCAGAGGCTGAAAGGAAGCTGGAGCGCCTAGAGACCCAATTGGCCCATTCTTCACTTGTTTCCGACGAGCCGACTCTAAGCAACTTACGAGCCGAGGTCCGGGCCCTGCAGGACTGCCTGGCTCACTCTGAGGAGCAACTTAAAGCTGTCCGCAGCCAGGTCGAGACGCCAAATCAGGCTGCTTCCCAAACGAACATCCGTGTTTCCACCTTGAAGCATACTGAGCGAAAGGCCTGGGCTCTTCAAGAGAAGACCCAAGATAAGCTGACTCGGGTAGAGGCTCAGCTACAGGAGGCATCTGCCACCACCGATTCCCTCAAGGCTTAACTGGAGGCCAAGGGCGCCGAGACTCTAGCTCAGGCAGAGAGGATAACCGAGCTATCTGACGAGCTTTCTTCCAAGGATCGGCCATTACAAGACCAAAAGGAGGAGCTCGAGCGGCTAATGAGGGAGAAAACCGAGTGGGAGGCGGCTTGAGCAGAACTGGCGGAGCTTCGTTCATACAAGGAGTCGGAAGCTGAATGGTTGGAGGTGCACAGGCTCGAGTGCCTTAATTCCCAGGCGCATTCCGATGAGATTTCCAAGAGGTTTCGGGCCGTGTTGGCGCATCAAGGAATTAGTACGATCCGGCAAGTTAACGGGGCGGGTATTTATCCCCCGATATGCCCCCCACTGCCGTCCATCTTCAGGATATGTGCTCAGACTTGCCCGACATAACCAAAGAGCCTTTTAAGTAAGGGTCGGGGCCTTTTATTTTTGTCTTTCTCTCTTTGTGTGTGTAAGGGCGATTGACCTCTGATTATGTAATACCTTTGTTCTGTTGAATGAAAATTTTCCTTTCCACTCGGGCTTCTTGTGACTACTTTGACTACCGAGTGCTAGTGATCCGAGTGAAAGCTGTTCGAACGCTTGGTTCGAGAGATGTCTCCGCTGCGTGAGCCACTGAGCCAAGAAGATGAGGACGAACAACCTCTAAAGGCTGGCAATACGGGAAAGAGTACGCCCGGCCTGCCGGACTTTGCGAGTGCCGGAGTGGTACACTCGGGTATGACAATTACAAACTGTAAGCCTCTCAGGCCAACTGACTAAGAGTTGGGTAACCAATCGAGGAAATATTGTAGGCCCATTTATCGACAAGTCATACCGAGAGATAAGCCTTTTCATTGAATAGTGCTCGGGGAGCGTGGGTCGCCACGCGCCCGACCGGGAGCTATCCAGCCTATACAAATTTGGCCACTTGGTTGAGTCAGACCCGAGGAGCGTGGGCCACCACACGCCCAACCGGTACCCGAACTAATGGGTTTACGGGAGCTGGCCCGCCTATGAAGGTTTGGCCATCTGGTTAAGTTAGAATCCGGGGAACGTGGGTCGTGTTGGATCATTCCAGTATGTTGGAAACCGGATGACCAGAGAGGGAGGGTGAATATAGCCAATCACTTTTACTTTTGGCACTTATCAAGATTTCTACACTCAACCTTATCAGTAGCACAGCGGAAGAAACAAAAGCAACAATGCAGTGCAGAAAACAAAAACAGGAAACGAAAGCAAACACACACAACTAGCAAGATCGCTAACAAGGAGGGTTTACAAGGTTCGGGGATAACTTGCCCCTACTCCTTGGCGTGCCCTTAAGGTGGGTGATCCCTTGATCGTCGGCAGATCAAGCCCCGGTTATCACCGGATAGAAGGCAACCTCCTTCTCGGTGGAGAAACCTCTCCACAGTGTTTCAATCACGAATTTAAGTTTAAGCACAAAGAAACAACAAGAAGGATCTTACTCAAACACTTAGCAAGGACAAGAACACAGCAAGCTTTCCTGAGCTCCACCCAGCGGCGATCTCACGCAAGAAACCCTTCCTCGTGTCTTCCCACTGTCTGACTCCAAGCTTCTTGTTCTCTCCTTCAAGCGCTCAAGTAATGGATGATTGCTTCTCGATTGCAGTAGCTTGCTCAATGTAATGAGATTTCAGAATGCACAAGCAAGCAAGTTGTGGAGAACACAAGGCACGGCAAGAAATCAGTATTCGAACACTGCCTCTAACGAAGCCTTCCTCCGCCCTTTTGTTTCTCCACTCAGCATCAGGTGACAACATCTCCTGCAGCCTCCAGCTACATCACTGCCAACGCCAGCTACCACTGAGCCCTCCCTGAACTTCTTGAGATCCCCTCAGCCAAGCTCCAGTCAGCAACCCAGTCTGCAGCTCCATCCGTTGCATCCTGAAATGGAGAATCGGACAAACCTGCTCCAAGGAAAGTCTCCATTGACTTCTCCTTGAGTGTTTGAATCCTCCCCTGTCACCTGCAGCTTAATCAGAGTGTTAGAGCAGCATATCACACAGTAAATCAAGTATCAGATGTAAGCAGCAGAGAATCAGATATTGTCAGGCGCGATCAGAGCGTCTGACAGTGGAATTTGAATTAAAGTGATCGGTAATCGGACCGATCCGATAGCCTCCTGATCGATCACCGGACTGATCAGGCTGGGTCCAGACCGATCAGGCTCCGTCCTGATCGATCCCAAACGCTCAATCAGAAATCGTGATTTCTTTAAGATTCTCCTGGACCGATCACCAGACCGATCCCAGGTTGTGGATCGATCACCGAACCGATCCACCCCTAATTTAGGCGATTTTTGAGTTTCGCAGTCCAAACCTCCTGATCGGTCACCTGACCGATCAGAGGGTCTCCTGATCGGTCACCAGACCGATCAGATCACGACCAGACCGATCAGGCACCATCCTGATCGATCTTAGTGAGGAATCCGCGAAGCTGGATCGTTCTCCAGAACGATCTGCACAGTGATCCTAATCGGTCATCAGACCGATCAGGAGCAGTTCAGCATGGGAACTCAACCTCACTGTTTGCTCCCTGATCGGTCACCAGACCGATCAGGAGCCAGTCAGTGGGTGAAACGCATACTCCCTGATCGGTCACCAGATCGATCAGGAGCAGCACAGTAGGTTCCCAACCTCACTTTGTGCTCCCTGATCGGTCACCAGACCGATCAGTCATCGCTGGATTCGTCACCAGACCGATCCACGAAGGAGCAGTGTGCCAACATCCCTGATCGGTCACCGGACGGATCCAACGACTCAAACCTAGCCCTCCAAGCTAAGTTTTCATCCACCTTAGCCCTCCAAGCTAAGGATTTTTCACCTAACTGTCCAAGTTGGGAATTTGCACCTAACCCTCCAAGTTATGACTTTTCACCTAGCCCTCCAAGCTAGGACTTTTTACCCAACCCTTCCAAATTAGGACTTTTCCAAACCTAGCCCTCCAAGCTAGGACCTGACCCTCCAAGCCAGGACTTTTTCACCTAATTCTCCAAGATGGGAATTTGCACTTAACCCTCCAAGTTAGGACTTTTCACCTAGCCCTCCAAGCAAGGACTTTTCACCCACCTCGCCCTCCAAGCAAGGACTTTTCACCCACCTCTTCCGAATTAGGACTTTTCACACACCTAGCCCTCCAAGCTAGGATTTTCAACACCTAACCCTCCAGGTTAGGATTTTTCAACACCTAGCCCTCCAAGCTAGGATTTTTCATACCATGCCTGATCCCCGATCAGGACTTAATCATCATCAATAATCATCCACCTAAACTAAAATCGGTGTCAACACCAAAATAACAATCAGGGCCAGACTGCATCAACAATCTCCCCCTTTTTATTGTTTGACAACCCGATTTTAAGTTTAGGGATTCTCAATCAAGTTTTTCAAATTTAAAATCATAGGAGAATCCAGATCCTCCTCCTACAACATGATCATTCTAAACTTAACCAACACTCTCCCCCTTTGTCGAACACCGAAAAGGGGTCTAGAAGGGCTGTTAAGTTTAAACTATACTCCCCCTTAACCCTAGGGGTATCCCAACAACAATTTGATTGATATTTGATAAGCATATGAAAACATATGACAAAAAGATATAGGCATGATAAATTAGGCATATGTATCATATGAGCATGGCATCATAAGCATGAACATAGCTATGGATCAAATATGCAGAGAGCATAGCATCAACAATAAGCATACTAAAGTAGAGTAGACATGCATCAAAGTCAGAAAGTGTANCTTGGTTCTTTATATAGTAGCTCTCCCTTGCCAAGTCTCCCTCTTAACGGAATTTTCATAAGAAATTTATCCTATAAATTCTCTTATTAATTATTCCGTTTAAACCAAGTTTTATTATAACTAACTTTATAATAAAACAAATATATCTCTCCATTTATTATGGAATAAATTTTACAAGAAATTTATAAACTTTCTTATTATGGAAAAATCAATTCATAATTGATTTTATAAAATTAAAATAAACCATTCCATGGATCATTTTAATTTCTATAAAAAAGAATAAATTTCTATAAATTTATTTATATAAATTTCTATATACAAAATTTATTTATTCATAATTTTTAAAACAAATCGCACTAGATTTATTTTATTAATTAAACCAAATAAATTGGTTTTCTCCCCTTTTAATGGCCGGCCAATACAAAGGGGTTTGGCACCCTCTTTGGCCGGCCAAACCGAGCCGAACCGATCGCGAATTAAACTCATTTAATTCGCCCAATAAGCCTTCAAAAGACTTAGCCATTTTAAGTTTCCGTTGCGCCTCTGATTAACTCAGATTCGACTTATTTCTCTTGATTGGAAAATCCAATTTTCAACTCATTTTAAATCCCTCAGATTACTCGTAGTGTGTGTGACTAAATAGGCTTTCGATTTATGTTGGTCGTCTATAATCAACTAATTATAGAACGATCATGAGTGGCACCTAGTAGTACATCATGACCCCCAATTAATCGAAAGATCAACGGTTGACCTCAGAAATATTTCTGAAACCCTTCAGCAGCTCTAATGAATCGTGTCCCATTCCCTTCACCATCTTATACCCACTTGGTTCAGGACATGGTCTGTTTGTGTCAGTCCCCACTAGACAAACTACGTCACACCTAGCCCAAGTAGTGTCTTTCTCGTCCTTTGGATTTCTAATTACTCTCATGTATTTAAGAGACTCATACTCTAAACATGATATGCTCTGGCCAGAGGCTTTGAGTAACAATCCGACGATAGGCCTGGGTATACATCTCCTCGCAAGGAGTGGTGAATCCTTTGTAGGCTGTTCAAACATCTTCGGGCACTTCGGCTTATACCCAATCATCCTGGGTCCACACCTCCTTGGAGATGCTTGCTTAAGATGTTAAAGTATAAGTCTCCATGACCAAGATGACTTGAACACCGCAAGTCAAAGGAACATCGCACTTAAGCTGCAGTAAGAACTTCATTGACATATCTATATAGATCACCATATGAAGTTTTACAGCTAGTCACTCCAATGAACTAGTTCCCTTAACTAGCATCCATGTTTATCTCCGGACATCCCAATGTCACCAGCCGGTGAGAATCAGCTGATTAGAGAATAACCCATGCTACTCTCAACGGAATTGATAGTGTCCATTTTTATCAATTCATCGACTAGGGATATTTTTCAATACTTCACAATTGCACATGTAGAGATAATCACTAGTTGTGATCCCATCACAAATTCTCTTATGCTGTGAATTGTATTGCGGACATTCAGTAGATGAGTTTAAGATCCCAATTAAATACACAAACATGTATACTCAAATAGTGAATTATCATTTATTAAAATAAATGTTACAATCATAAGGCGATTGCCTTAGGACACTTCTCTCATATCACTAACAAAATACCCAATGAGGGAAGGAACTAATCCTATGCATACCTGAGTGGCCTCGAGGAGAAAGGCATCAGCCTTACTGCGAGACCCCCAAAAGTAGGACCCCTCGAGTCCTTACATATAACGGTCGGCCACCGACCCATACAGGCGGAGATCTTGGTGCCGGCCAGGCAATTCACCCTGCGGCATCATCAGATGGCAGTTTGACCGAGTGGGCACCAGAATGTGCATCGTCGGACTGTCGCCTTGGCCTTCAGTAGGCGGGGTTCCCGACCTCTTGGGAAGTGGCAGGTCAGGCGCACCGGAGGAAAGGGAGGGATTGGTAGCAAGTATAATGGCGGTGGAGGTACGAAGAGCTCCCAAGTTGGTGTTAGTAGGAGCCCTAGAGCCAATTATGTGATGTTTGACTAGGGACATTTTGTATCATATTCTATACATAATAAATGCACGGTTATTATACTTACTTTGTATTTATGCCAAATGACTAAGTATAATAATGTCCTTGGGTAGTAGGTTCTTATCTACATTATATCTATTGGTTGAATCGATAATGAGATGATGTAGAGAACACTACTCTAAACCATTCCTAGTCAAGTATTAATATTTAAGGACAATATTAATGCATGGAGACTAGCATGTAGGTCAACTGATGACTTGAGCTCACAAGTCATGGATATATGATATCAAGTTGACACATGGATATACATTGGAGAATGTGTACTGAATTGATTCGCCATGAGAAAGTTTCATAGATTGTCATATAAGTGTCATAAACTTTCTCATGTGACTATTAGTATGAATAATCCTTAGACCTGAAGTCACTACGGTTCCCTACATAAGGAGTTATGTACTTTGGTATCGTCAAACATCACTAGTAACAAGGTGGACTATAAAGGCGATCACTGGGTATGTAATGAATTATGTGGAGGAATATGAGTGATATAGATGGGATCTATCCCTCCCATATGACGGGAGTGATATCTGTGGGCCCCTTGATCGAGTAGGACTACTAAAACGCATGGTCATGCTCAAATGAGTCAATATGAGATATTGAGCTCATTTGTTTGAGTGAGTCTACTCGGGGATCAAGAAACACAAAGATTGATCGAGGATGACACGGTCTATGCCTCATTGGTCAATCTAGATATCAAGGATAGAAGGACAAGGTCATACATTATCATAGTCACGGAGGTTTAGTCGGATCTCAACTTTTCTTGTTACTTGGGTAGCAATGATGCATTGCTAGATGCCGCTCATTGCTTATGTGTCTAAAGGGGTTAGGTGCATTGCCAATGTCGTGAGAACCTATTGGGTCACACATTAAGGACATGATGCTTCGGGAGCCCGAGTTGGGAACTCGGGTGATCTGAGCCCGAGTTGGGAACTCGGGAGGTCAGTTCGGGAGCTCGAGTTGGGAACTCGGGAGCGTGAGTCAGGAGCTCGGCACTCGGCACTCGGCAGACTGGGCTGGGAGCTCAGTAGACTGGGTCGACACTCGGTAGACTAGGCTAGGAGCTCGACAGATTGAGTCAGGAGCTCGACACTCGGCAGACTGAGCTAGGAGCTCGGCAGACTGGGTCGGGAGCTCGGCACTTGGCAGACTGAGCTGGGAGCTCGGCAGACTGAGGACGGGGCTCGGCGCTCGGTAGACTGGGTTGAGAGGTCGGCAGACTGGTTCGGCACTCGGCAGACTGGGTCGGCACTCGACAGACTGGGTCGGGAGCTTAGCACTCGGGAGACTTGGTCGGGAGACCTAGTCGGAAGCCCGGAAGGCCCGTTCGGAATTGCATGTATAGGAAAGAGAAAGGTCTCTCTTCATTGGATGAAGAGAAGGTGAAGAGTCACATGGAAAGATGTGCTCTTTATTAGCTGTAATGAAGGGAAGTCAAAGAGACAAAAGACTCTTCATATTCATGGGATGAATATAAAAGAGGGACTTTGTCATTTTGAAGGATAAGTGTGTGCTTTCCTTCTTCCCTTCCTCTCTTCTTCCTCTTCTCCCTTTTTGCCGAAACCCTATTGTAGGGTTCTTGGTGTTCTGCGAGCTACCTCAAGTTTCTAGCACAACTAAGGTAGTTCTCTCGAAGTCGAGAGATTGTGTCCGTGTGGATACGAATAGAGGCACGGACGCTTGAACATGCGAGAGCTCCAGCGCATCTTGGACGACCGGGATAAGCAAAGGGCACGTTCTAAAGGTATACACTGTAGATAGATCTATTAGATAAATGAACATTGTACGAGTTTTCTTTCGCATGGATTGCTCGAGGGTTCTTGTTTCCGCTGCATTTTTATGTTTTGGTGCCGGGAGAACCCAACAGTTGGAAGCTTCCTTCTTCTTCTTCTCCAAGTGTTTGTTGGAGGAAGGCTGAGCTGAGTCCCCTGTCGGGGAAGAGGTTCGTCGGAGTTTGGAGGAGGCTGGTTGTTTAGTTACTACTAGGGGAGCCGTCTCGGAGGCGACAGGTGTTTGTTCCGGGATGATTGGAGTCGGCTCCGCTGAGGTAGCCTCGGTCAGGGCGCCTTCCCTTGCTTCCAGTTGGGCAGCGATCCGAGCTCGCAGCTCGGCATCGTCTAATTTGAAGCCTTCTTTGAGGGATGCAGCCAACATGGAGGAAACTGCGAAGGTAGCACAAACTCAATCAGAACTAAAGAATGTTCAAAGGAAACATCGTAATTCTTACCGACTGAAGACAATGGTGGAGTCGACATGGGGTTGAGGCCGAAGGCAGAAAGGAGCTCATCCCTTAGTAGATGCACTCCGTGGAAGCACCTACCATCTAGCTTCGATGTCGCCGATTGGTAGGCCGCGGAGGTATGATAGTATTTGGGCAGCGGAGGAGAGGAAGGAAGTTCCTCGACCCAGGCCGTGGGCCAGCTCGGGGTCAGGCTGGGCTTAACAAAGAAGTAGCGCCCTTTCCATCCTTTGTTGGAAGAGGGAAGTTCTGCAGAAAAGAAGTTTTGGCTCAGGACTGAAAGAAGAAGTCACCCGGCTCTTTCTGTTTGGGGTAGAAGAAGTAGTGAAACTATTCAGGCTGAAGGGGGATTTTATACAAGGTGAAGATAATGACCGAGCCACACATCAGACGGATGGTGTTCGGGGCCAATTGGGGCAAAGGAATACGGAAGTACGTGCAAACAGAGGAGATGAAGGGTGAACGGGGAAGCGAAGACCGGCCTGCAGGTGATCCCGGGACAGGGTGATATAGCTGGAAGGGGTCTAGTCAGGGTGGTCTGTCAATTTGGGCAGGCGGAGTCGGTGATCGTAGGGAATCAAGAAGTCTAACTAGAGCTGATCCAGGTCATGCGCGGTGAGGTCAGTCACCATGACGGAGTACCAGGGCAAGGCGGGGGAGGAGGACGAAGAAGGTGAATCCACGTGAAATAGGAAGGTGAAGAAACTAACCAGGGAGGAAAGGTCACCGGAGAAGGAAGTCGAAAGAGGAAGACTCGTCGAAACCCTAGCAAAGCTCGAAGTGGCAGCAGGACAAAATCGAGATTGAAAGGCGATAGGGAAAATGGCGGAGAAAGAAGCTTATTTATAGGAGCCGAAGAATGACATCAGTCATCCGATGGCAAGGGGGAAATAACCAGGGAGGAAAGGTCACCGGAGAAGGAAGTCGAAAGAGGAAGACTCGTCGAAACCCTAACAAAGCTCGAAGTGGCAGCAGGACAAAATCGAGATTGAAAGGCGATAGGGAAAATGGCGGAGAAAGAAGCTTATTTATAGGAGCCGAAGAATGACGTCAGTCATCCGATGGCAAGGGGGAAATAACCGGGCTCGAGCTGAGACCGTTCGATCGAACTCGCGATGGTTACTGAAATGGCAGATCACACGTGCGGGTCGAACATTCGCGAAGAGGAGCGACATACTCCTAGTTACTCGGAAGATAAATGTCCAGTGAACACGTGGCCCTGGCCATTAAGACCTCAATTAAGGGAAGGATACGCGATAATTTGGTGATAAGAAGGCGAAAAGACGTCTGATGAATGGTCAGGTGGGTCACTGGCTCAGAATCAACTGCCGGAACCAACTGCAAGTGTTGATCATTCAGGTGAGCCAGGCTCGGGCAGTGAAGTCAGTCCAGTTAGTCGGACTCATCGCCTCCTTCGACTAGACTCGAGGGGGACGCTTATGATCCCGGGCCAGCTTGCGTGTAGCCTGGCCTGACAGCCTAGCATCTCGTCAGCAGAAGATAGGTTTGTGGGCCTCGGGAGCCCATGGAATGTAAGGCGCGTACGGCGGCCTGGCCTAGCTTCCTCGGGAATACGAAGGGATAGACTCGGGTCATCATCGAGACTAAGGGGTTCGGAGCGCCCAAAAGGACCCTAAGTCCAAGAGGACTCACTTGCAGTACCACCGAATCTCAATTCTCCCGGGTCGGGGGAAGCTCAAACTCAAAGCCTCTTGAAGACACAAGCAGCTATACGCTCACACACCGCTTGGCTCAGTGACCCCGATCATGCACATGGTGACCCACGCTCCACAGAATCGTCCTGACCGAGCGTCTAGACTCGCTCACGGGCATGCCCCCACGGCTCTCTGGGGGGGGTTCCTAGTTGGACGCGCGACGTCCCACGCTTCCTGGGATCCTCTCCATACAAATGATACCTAACTCAATCTATTATCCCTCTCGGTTTGGCTCCCAGCTGATGCGTGGCGGCCCACGCTCCTGGGGTAAGCCCGAGCCCAGGGAAGCTTTACCCAGTATATCACCAAAGGCTCTTAGTCGGCCTCATCAGTTAGTGCCCTCAGTCGGCACCTTCCTTCTAGGCTCTCAGGCGGCCTCATCAGTCAGTGCCCCCCAGTCGGCACCTTCCTTCTAGGCCCTCAAGTGGCCTCATCAGTCAGTGCCCCCAGTTGGCACCTTCATTCTAGGTCCTCAGTCGGCCTCATCAGTCAGTGCTCTCAGTCGGCACCTTCCATCCAGGCCCTCAGTCGGCCCCAGCATACAGAATAACCACTCCCTGACACAAGACTACCAGAAGCAGTACAGGGTCGGCACATGTCTGGTACTATCTCGGCTCAAACAACGAGTATCCCGCTGATGTCCTGATCTTCCTGCCATACCCTGTCCCCCCGTACTGCGACCACATACGTTGGTGTCAGGCCGAACGGCGCTCGACGTTGCCAGCCTTTAAGTTGACAGTGCCCCTTTCCTTATTCCAGTATGCGATGCTTTACCCTACCACCTCTGGGCATGCCTCACCTTGTCCTCACTACATGACAAAAGGTGGCAGGTGGAGCAGCAACTGTCAGCTTCCCCGACTATATAAGCCTTTCCACTCTGACACTTGCAGGTACACGCAATAGTGATTTTGCTACTGTTGCATTGCCTTCTGCTTTCCACTCTCGAGGACTGACT
Source organism: Boesenbergia rotunda (assembly GCA_024364735.1). Lineage (NCBI taxonomy): Eukaryota > Viridiplantae > Streptophyta > Magnoliopsida > Zingiberales > Zingiberaceae > Boesenbergia > Boesenbergia rotunda. Next base: position 128,103 of record JAGFNQ010002228.1, read on the forward strand.
TGACCGTCAGAGTGCCTTGCCGGGGACTTTTTTCGGTGGGTTCTAACGATCCTTGTCTTACAGGTTAGGAGCGAGCTTCGCGACCAACATAGCGGTTCGTGATCCTCGGAGGACCATCTCACTCTTGGGGCGTCCACCTCACTTCGCGACAGGATCAGTCAGTGTAGTCACGCAGCCATCGGTGCCAGCCGCAGTAGTGGCCAGCATCGCGGCTACCCAGGGCCTGCCAGCCATGCCTCCTCTTTTGATTTTCTTCACCGTCGCCGCACGACCGCCAGGCGCCAGTGCTGCTTGAGCCGTCGGTGCAACCCCTGCCCACGCGACCACGGTTGGTCAGTTGTTTGGTCATCATCCCAGTGGCTTTAACCACAGTCCAGGCTCACCTTCCTTTGCTCCCTCTTAGGCCACCGTTGCTCAGCATTTGCTCCAGCCATGAGCAAGACACCGAAGGTATCCTCCACTACCGAGCTCCAACGCCTACAATTTGTTCAGGTAAGAAATTGTTGGTTAAGATTGTTTTGTTGGAATTGACGATGGAATTAGGGTTAACGGTATGGGTTAGTGCTCGGTTTTGATTTGTTCTTTATCATGGTTTGGCTGTGATTTTTGATTTGTTCTGTTCTAGTTGAGGTTGTTGCAGTGTACTGTGTTTGGTGTGTGTAGATTAGTTAGCATGCTCTGTTTCGGTTTCCTGCCGTGTGTTTCTGGTGGATTTTGAAATTCATTTTCTTCTGTATTGGGTATCAACCGTGAGCAACCATTAGGGTGGTACAAGTAGAATTGTTCCCTTGATTGATTGTTGTTTGATCACAATATAGTCTTGGTGTTGATTCTGTTTGTTGGGAAATTCCATTCTGTTCTTGGAGTTGGTATGGGGTTGATTTGATTAGTAGAGAGGAACTAAATTTTGGTTTGGTATGGTTACACTTGTCGCAAATCAGATTGGGGTTGAGTTCTGGTTCGGTATTGGTTAATCTTGGAATTTGATTTGGAGTTCTTAAGATGAATCTTCACGGTCAGCAGCATTGTGCCATGAGTTATGATGGTAGGGGACATGTGTTTCGAGTTTATATATATATATATATAATGGGGGGGGGGGGGTACCCCTTGAGTGTGTATATATATATATATGTGTGTGTGTGTGTGTGTGTGTGTGTGTGTGTGTGTGTGTGTGTGTGTGTGTGTGTGTGTGTGTGTGTGTGTGTGTCTTGGGTTAGGGTTGAGAATTAGATTCTAATTTAAGTTGGACTTGTTGAATTTGTTTTTTCTGTTAGGTTAAATGTTACCTTGGCCTTTGGTTAAATGTTAGATTAGAAGATTAGGATAAGATTCGTAGTAGTTCCTTGGGCTAGGATTTGGGATTCAAACGTAATTAAGAAGGAACTCATCATTAATTAAAAATTTAATTAAGTAGGTATTGTAACTAAGATTTATTCTAATTTGTTTATTGGTAGTTTAACTTATTGTTGTATCGTATAAATAGATAAACTTTGTTCTTAATACAGGACTCTGATTCGGATTCATACGTTAATCGTGAGGATACGTATACTTCTTTTACGAGGCAGGTACTTCTTACTTGATTCCTGTAGGTTGTTTACCTTAAATGTATGATTGTTTTAGCATTTGAGTAGGTTGTTTTACCTTAAATCTATTTGTATTATTTTCCCTGCTTGATGCTTATTCTTGCTTGACCTTTGAGTAGTAATTCAAATTGTTCAGTTATACAGTCTCATCTCTCGGCTTCTGATCTAAAGAGTATCGCTTGTACGCGTGTACTGTAGAACTATCATTTAGCATATCTAGTGTTTGGCTAGTATTAGATTAAACCTTACCTAGTAGATTAGTGTATGTTTATTTACTTTGGTGTTATTTATTTTTTCGTATCGTATTGATGCATGGTTTTGGTTTGATTGAGGTTGTGCATATTAGTGACATGCATCATAACATTGTTTATAGGTTGACGACCACTGATTCCCTTATGGTTGAGATGAGTCATCGGGTATATTTTTCTGTTGTACCATGCTCAGTTGGAGTTGTGTGTAAACAGTTGATACTCACCAGGTGTTCGGAGTCCTCATAGGTGCTTCGGGGTTTTCATAGCAATAGGTGTTATAGTTTTTTATTCAGGGCAACATGTATTGTGGTATATTTGCATAGCCACCGGTGCTTGGCGCTTGTATCTTATCCACTCAACTTACCTAATATAGCGGTGGTTGGTGTATGTACAGTACAGGTCATGACATCATGCGCATATTATACATTGTGCATTTGCTGCACTTGTTTGAGCTATGATTATTGCATTTAATTGATATGCATATTCAGTTATGATTTACATTTCATATATGATATGGATCTGCTCGGCAGTACTAGCGGTTTACTGAGGTATTAGGGGTTTTCTGATCATGCCCCTACATGTTACAATGATTTTAGATATGTTTTATTTGTACAGATGCTTTTAGTTTACCTTCTTTATTCCAGAGACTGTATGCTTTTGATTTTCTTTATGCTTGTTTTACCCTTTTATACACCACACATTTATCTATTTTTATACCCACAGAGTTCCACCCGGAACTCACCACCCCTCATTCATTTTTTTGTTTGCAGGTAGTTGATAGTCGCGTCTCGTGCCGCCAAGAAAGGATCCAGCTGTCAGCCCCCGCTTGAGTAGTTCTTTCCGTTTTCGTACATTTGTAGTAACTTTATCGTATTGGTATCATTTTGATTTTGTTATCATTTTGGATAGTATTTGATTTTCCTTGGTCTTGTATTTACTTATTTTTGCCATATTTGAATTTGCTACGCTTGATTTATAGTGAGTTATTTATTATGCATATAATTTATTATGTAAATTATTTAATTGAGTGGATGTAATTGTGTGAAAGCTAATCGAGTGTGGCTGAGCTAATTATATGTATTGAGATGTGTATATATAAGTCTCAGATTGTCTGTCGTATAGGGGAAATGTTATCCAATTTTCAAGTGAACATGGGCCTCTGGGGCATGATAAATTTTAAAAAATATTTTGTTTTTATTATCAACAATCAATCAATGACACTTTTAAATTATAAAACTCTCGAAAGGCACTCATAATTTTTAAATTTTCTACAAATTTATTTATTTTTTCTCATCAATCATTATCATTTTGTATTCAATAAACAATACTATAATGTTGGATTTAAAAAATAGTACAGTTCCAAAAGCGAGATCCTTAATGGGTGATCACTTGATGACAGGATGCAAGCTTTGACATAGATAGAGACACTAGGAGATGGAAGTCTTCTGAAGAAGATTGACCGTCGAAGCGCGTCTAAAAATGAGCACAAACTCAGATGGAAGTCTTCTGAAGAAGATTGGTCATCGAAGCGTGCTTAAAAATGAGCATAAACTCTAAGAAAAAGAGTTAAGATGCCATTGGGGATGCCCTGACGATTACCACTTCGACGCTCAAGTCAAAACTCCGAAGTAGAGAAAAATTGAGAAAACAATGGGAGAGAAAGATAAGAGAACTCCTCCCCCCCTCTATGCTTTCCTCTCTAACTGTTTGTATTCCTCGATATTAATGACTAGCTAATCATTAATACCATCATCATTACTACTTTTAAAGACTATTATCATCTTGCCTCTCTCAGCAATAACATCAATTATTATTCTCCTCCTTTAATGTCATTTTAGGTATTAAAGTTTCTTTATTATCTTTCGTGATTTTTTTGGATTTCAATTCCAATCATGAGTATTTACTCTGGCTATATATTCCTTGCATGCTCCATTAATTGCCTTGTAAAACACCTAACGGTAGTGATAGACTCATAGGCTTTATCGAGAGCGTCAAATCGAGCGGCTTGAGTTCGCCTAGGATAGGTCTTGCTCACTCGAGAGGAATTATCGCTCGATCGAACCCACTTGGGCCTAATATTCCCCACATCGGAGAATGGGTTGTATCCCTTATGTCTCCTTAAGAACCCACTGATTATTTGATCAGGACGAGTTGTATCCAACCAAGCGTGCCAGACTATCTTCTTAGGTCTATATCACGTGAGCCCTGAATTTGATTCGCCTTAACCTTGACCTTGACATCTCCAGGGACATGCAAAGACGTCCCAACATACCTTATCATAAGTCTCCCCTTCAAGTCCAATCGAAAAAGGTGTAAATCGGACTGATTGGATGATGGGACGGTAGTGATGGAACAATTCTGCCGCTGATGCCACATATGAGAGATGTCCTTTTGGCACGTTACTGGAGATTTTTAGAGAGATTTGAGAGAGGATACGCCTTAATGAGGCATGGGGTGGATTTAATGTGCCTTGGCAACCCATTAATGAGGTGTGTCACCGTCTTAGGCGAGGCATGGCGCCGCCACTCTATGTAGAGGACGAAGTGCCTTGCCTGCGTCATCCTCATTGGTTTAATACAATTTCCCAAAAATTAATTTCCAAGGTGGAGAGAAGAGAAAACCGTTCATTGGAAAGAAAATGATGACTGGATATCCATCTCAATGTGGGTGCTGATCGAATGCATGATCTTCTCTCTTTGTGCGGCCCTTGATCAAACAACTACATATTTAGTGAAAAAAGATATATATTAGGTTATAGCGAGGAGCTGCCGCATTTGTCTTGTTCTTGGTCTCCACTGCATGTGATTTTGCCTTCTGATTTTGCCTTCATCCAACTTGTTGCCTCTGTTCGTCGCCAATGCTTTCGAGTCTTACTCCAAACCTTGTAAGTTTCGAAGCCCATTCCTGCTGGTGTTTCTCTCCATATGACCCATGTACCCTTCCTTGTCCCTTGGTACGAGTATACACGGTCCACCATGATCGGTGGGCAATGCGTTGAGGCGAGTCTAGAGTATAGCATCTCGCTGGACTACCAGATTAGAATTCCTAAACCAAACCAAGTGTCCTGTTTTCCACCCCCGGCATCCACACTTTCTCCTTAGGACAATTAGAAAGTGAGATGAGATTTCTCGTGCTTGAGTTTTTCCAAGAGGTATCTACATGCTTTCAGGTACCTTTGAACCAAATGACCCTAATGTCTTTATAATCATGAGCGAGGTGACCGTTATATTCAAATTGTACTAAATCCCTTTGATCCATGTTTTCATTCACTATTTCTATCATCCAAAACAGCCAAGGTTAGGGGCCTTCCACTTCATGGGTTGATCGGGCTGCCGATTCTTAGAGAGGTTCCCCTCTTCCCAAAAAGGGTGGAAAGGCCAATACTTTTTCCCACTTGGACCGTACAAGAAAAACCTAGAATACATGAGGGCTCCGAGAATACCAATCGACATGTGTTTCAATGCCATAAAGTTGGTACGGACTGAGGGTCTGCTATATAGGGTCGACCTAAGCCCTAATGCTGCCGACCTGGACACACCACTCGGTGAGTTTTATATTTCGTCCTTCTTTTTGAAGACTAATTCATTCTTCTTTTTGTATTGCAAGCGCCACCATGCTAAACATCTTTGTGACCAAACAAATGAAATGGGATAACGTCACTCTGCAAACACTCATAACACCAGAGGTTTCATAGGAAACCCCTTATAGGGTAGGAAGTGACTCCAAGCTGTCACCTCCTCACCCTTCGATGGCTTCTGGGTATGAAGAATCATCAACCGGGTGGCTGAATCTAAGAGAGTGCCTTCGGCTCCCTCTCAACAACAACCTGCCAAGGTGCTTTCTCCCATTAAGGAGACTCCAAAATGAAGGGCAAACCGCCAACCCTATTCGTGGAAACATCTTCTCCTCTGATCATCCCTGCTAAAGAGGTGGTTGCTCCTTTCCCACCAGCTTCATGGAAGAGAAGAAAACTCTTGGCCTCATTTGGTCAAAGATAATGCCCGAGGGCGTGAAGGCTAACACTCTCCTCTAAGGTAGCTGAAACATCTCATCTAGAGTCCCCAACCAAGATCTCCTCTCATCCAAGCCCACCAACTACACTTGATGCTATAGCTGAGGTGCCTAGATCCCAGGTACTCTGGACGTACCTTCGTCGGCATCCTTGGGGATCCCAATATCGTTTCTCTCATCTCCATAACCTAGCAAGACAACGAGGACTTCATGCCAAGGGAGTTTCCTTCCATGCTAAAAGAGAGTGCCTATGTTGAAGAGCTGAAGTCTCATCCTACCTTAGAAGTCAATGCTCGGGCAAATGGCTCCATGCTCAAGGTAAGATCTTCGACTTAGCCATTTTTGAATTTATCTTACGGGATGCTTAAAACTAGCTTGAACATCTTCATATCTCTGGACTGAGCACTTGGAGATGTACAATCACGTGCCCGTCCTGGTGAAGCAAATTGCCACACTCTAACATCAAGTATTCAAGATGGAAGCCAAGATGGTGATACCTTCCCCAGCGGTGGAGGAGGCTAGAGCTGATGTAGCTCAGGCTCGTGAAGAGGCTCAGCTGCAAGCGAGTGTGGTGAATCAACTGAGAGAGGAGCTTGCACATACCCAGGCTGGATTGGTATCCTTCGAGGATGCCCTAGAGGAAGCCCGACAGAAGGAGAATGCTCTTATTATCTATCGGCTCGCCCCATTCAAGGAAGAAAATGAACATCTTCTCGCCCGAGCAAGTATATGCGAGGCTTAAATTAACAAGTAAGAAACAAAGATAGCTGCCTTGACCCAACAGATTGCAGATCTATAGGGATAACTATCCTAAGCTTTGGAAATCTCTAAAATTCTCAAGGGACAAACCCAAGAGGCACTCGGTAACTTAGGCGAAGTAGTTGTCAAATGGGAGCTGGTTAAGGTAGAGTTGGAGAAATACTAATCTAAGGAAGAGGAACGACATGCTATTTTCAAAGAAGAATTCTTGCAATCCCAAAAATACTTCGACTTGCTAAACTCCCAAATATAGAAAAAGGATGTAGCAAGATTTTGAGGGTGTTGTTTGACAGATTATCTGAGCAAGACACCTAACTCTTGGTGCTTCCTTGGACTTCTTCAATCCTCAAAAGGTTTGGGAAGAACTCCATGACTCCGAGATGATGGACAAATAACAAATTTTTGTACTGTTGGCATTTGTTCAAGAGTTCTCTAATGTAAGCCATAGGATTTTTAATTGCCTTGACGACTTCTTTTGGTTTAGCCTAAGAAATATTTGTCGCTTCCATCTTACAAAGTTGTGCTTTGAGTCGGATAGTATATCAAGACGTTGCTAGCCTTCGCTCAGGAAGATTAAGTCCCTTGGAAGACCAACTTTATTAGCTCCCTCCTAGGGAGGTTGAGCCCTTAAATAGAATAGCGAAGTTTATTAGCTCCCGCTCAAGAAAGTTGAACCCTTAATAGGACAATGAAGCTTTATTAGCTCTCTCTGGAATAGGTTAAGTCCTTAATAGGACAACGAAGCTTTCCGCTCCGAGAGGTTGAGCCCTTAATAAGACAGAAATTTTATTAACTCCTGCTCGGGCAGGTTGAACCCTTAATAAGACAGCAAAGTTTTATTAGCTTTCGCTTGGGGAGGTTGAGCCCTTAATAGGATAGCGAAGCTTTATTAGCTCACACTCGGGGAGGTTGAGTACTTAATAGGAAGAAAAATTTTGTTAGCTCCTGTTCGGGAAGGTGGAGCCCTTAATAAGATAGCAAAGCTTTATTAGTCCCCGCTCGGGGAAGTTGAACCCTTAATAGGTTAGTAAAGCTTTATTAGCTCCTATTTGGGGAGGTTGAGCCCTTAATAGGATAGGAAAATTTTATTAACTCCCGTTTAGGGAGGTTGAGCCCTCAATAGGACATTGTTTTCCGTAGCTTTTAAGAAACTTCTCCTTTTATTAAGGAAAATAGTTTATACAAAAGTGGTAATGCCAAAGAAAATTATCAACAGAAAACTTACAAAATACTCATTGAGTTCTGTACGGCTGGAGATGTTGGCACTCTATGGTCTGTCTAAATATTTACCATCCAGATCTTGCAAGTAATAACTTCCCGTTGATAGTTTGCTTATAACTCGACAAGGGCCACCCATTGGGATTCAAGCTGGCTGACGTCCTCGACTAGCTTAATTCTCCTCCATACAAGGTTCCCTATTTAGAAGAATTGAGGAATCACTCTTCTATTGTAGGTTTGATTCATTTGCCGCCTATATGCACTCAATTACACAACATCCTTTTCTCTAACTCCCATTACCAAATCTAGGTCCATGAGTCAGTTCTGGTCCTTGCTCCTTGCTCCTCTCGTCATATATGTGTCTCGGACAGATTCTTCACCTATCTCCACTGGGATAACAAGTTCTCCCCTATAAATCAAGTGTAAGTGGTTTCACCTTTCCTCTCCTTGGGGTGGTTTAGTAGGCCTAGAGGATGCTCGACAGTTCTTCTACCCAACTCCCCTTAATGTGATTCAGCTTTACTTTAAGGCCCCGAATAATTTCCTGATTCACCACTTTTGCTTGCCCATTATTCTGGGGATAAGCTACCGATGTGAAGGCCTGTTGGATGTCAAGCACATCACACAATTCTTTAAGATTTGGTCCTTAGAATTGCATCTCATTATCTGATACTAACTTATAAGGAATTCCAAACTGGCATATTATATTCTACCATAACACCTTCATGACTCCTTCTATAATCCTAACGAGCGGCTTAGCCTCCACCCATTTAGATAAATAATCCACAATTAATATGATTTTTTTGTTGTGGCCCGGTCGGGAAGGAGCCGACTATATCTATTCCCCACTAATTGAAGGGGAAGGAAACAACCAGCACTTTGAGAAACTGAGTAGGGTGATGAAAAAGATGTTGATACCTATGGCAGTGCTCACAAACGACCATAAACTTGGCAATATCTACTTGTAAAGTAGGCCAAAAGTACCCAACCAACAATACCTTTCTTGCCATTGCTCGTCCTCCAACATGACTACCATATATTCCCTGATGGATCTCCTCCAAGACATAGTTAATATCTTCAGGCCCAAGACACTTGATGAGGGCCTTGAGAATGACTATCGGTACAAATGATCACCAACCAGGTGAATCTGACAACTCTCCTTTTTAATAACCGAGCCTAAGTAGGATCCATGGGTAGGGTGCCACTTTGGAGGAAAGAGAGTAGGGGAGTTCTCCAGTAAGGAACCCCCTCCAGGGTGGCTTCTTTGTCAATCTGAGACACTAATATTTTTTAGCAGACTGAGACTTCCAACGTTCACTAGGCTAGGGAGCTATTCATCTGGTTTAAGATTATTTGCCTGGGGTATCTTCTGCAAAGTTACCTCTTGAAAATTGACTCTTAGTTCTTCAAAGGCCTTCATATACAGCCTCAATCGGTCATTTTGAACCTTAAAGCTTCCCCCAATTTGTTTAGACATTGGCTGTGAATCTGAATGAACGATAAATCGTTAAGCACCCACTCAATTAGCAGCTTTATAGACTGGCTAGCAATATCTTATACTCAGCTTCATTGTTGGAAGCTCTAAAATTCAATTGAATGCACACTTGTAGCACATCATCTCAGGGAGAGATTAATAATATGTAGGATTGATGAGATCGATAGAGGGGGGGGGGGGTGAATATCGATCCGAGGTTTTTGAATTATGAACGGAGTAAACGTAGCAGAAATAAAAAGAGTCATGCTAAAACAACGCTAACAACTTTGTTTATACTTGGTTTGGAGTTTGTGACGGCTCCTAATCCAAGGCCCACGGTCCTTGATTATTTTCGTTGGGCAATTCTATAAGTCACAAAATATATTACAGAATATGTAAGTTTAGGTACAATATAAAAATGCTAATTATACCGACAACACTTACTTAAGGAAGAAAGAAAGGCTTTTCGTCATCGGAGTAGCATGTCGTTGATCTTGGACTGTTACGGCTCAACGAACTTAAGCAGAGAGCGTAGAAACATGATTGCAGTTGCTTGAAAGTGATTCAAAATGATGTGGAAGATTGAGGAGCAAAACCTCGGCGCCCTCCATGTCAGCGATTCAGCCACATCGTTATCCGCTGACTCAAGCATCTGAGTGTTGACATGGCGCATCTAATCAGTAGCCGCCAACTTAACCTCGCCCCGGCTGAGAAAATCGAACTGGGGTGCCCAAGACCTCTCGGGCGCCTGTATACATGGGCTCAGGCGCCTAACTTCTTGGACGACCAAGACCTCTTGGGCACCCCGGAGGTTGCTGATTTCCAAAACTTCAGCTGCATCACAAGGTTAGTCTGAAATACAAATAACATGTAAAGTATATAAAATAAAATGCATGTTTGATAGTTGGAGCTATCCAATCCTGACTTTGAATTTCAAATGAAATTCTAGGTCTGACCAATGCCTACTGTTCCCTTTTTCGGGGAATCCGTCCTCACCTACTCCACCCTGGAGAAGTAACCTTTTGTCAACCGGCTCCTTCGGTTAGACTTTGGCTCGGCCTTTGAGGCTTTCGGATCTCGAGATGCCTATACCTTGACTTGTCCTTACTTTTATCCGTTATTCTCGCTCGCCTAAGTCTTTTGCCCGATCTTCTAGATTAGGTCTTCGGTGCCCAATTCTTCAAACCAGGTCTTTGTGCCCAACCCGCGGTCAGGTCTTCAGTACCCAGCCCTTAGCCAGGACTTCATGCCCAATTTTTGATCAGGACTTCATGCTCAACCCTGCAGGTCAAGACTTCGTGTCTAGACAAACTATGACTTTGCTGCACACTTAGTCAAATACGTTAGATCACAAAATATACTTCACTTTGAACCCTTTGTCATTATTAAAATCAAGTTCGATCTGGTACTTCCGGCACCAACAATCTTCTCCTTTTTGATTTATGACAACCTAGTTCAAAAGTTAAATTAAAACAAATAATTTAATCAATAGTAAAGACATTCATAGAAACAGAGTTTAACATGTTTTCAAAGAGTAAAAATAAATTTTTCAAAGATAGAAATATTTGAAAAATTAGACTTTGTAAATCTCCCCCTTGATATGTTAGGATTTAAAATATTTACAATTTGGATTTAATTTATAAAAAAACTTACAAATTTGAAAGAATGCATGAAGCTCCCCCTTCATATTAAATTCTCTCCTTGAAGCTTTTGAAAAATATGTATTTTTCAATTTGAAAGATTTTTCTAACTACTTTGAAAAATTCTATGTATCACCTTGAAAAAGTTAATTACTTTAAAAAAATTTAATTACTTTAAAAAAAATTCTAAGTATCACTTTAAAAAAGTTAATTACTTTAAAAAAATTCTGAGTATCACTTTGAAAAATTACTTGGAAAAAAACATTTCAAGTATCAAAAAAATTTAAAATTCATTTGCATACATAGAAGAAAAAAGAACTTTGAAAATAAACTTTTGAATTTTTAAGTTTAACTTTTTCCCTATTCTCCCCCTTTGCCATATGTCAAAAAAGATTTTGGAAGAAATATTCTTTAAAAATTTTACTTTTCCCTACTCTCCCCCTTTTCCATATAAAAAAAATTGGTTAAGAAGAAAAGAAAAGAAAAAACTTAAAAACATAGGTATTAAAGCCTGTGAATTTTAAAAAAATAAGTGAATTTTGAAAAATAACAATTTTAAGTTAACAGAAAAAAATGAATAATGCTAAAAATTATTTTCAAGTAAGCAAGTAAGATGTTCTAAGTAATAATTTTGAGATAGGTAAACAATAAAAAACTGATGTAGAAGAATAAAATTTGAACCAAGTTAATTCATCCATTCGAGTTCAAGTATGCTTTGAGTCTAAGCATTCAAAAAAAATAAAAAATAAACAAGTAACAATTTTGAATAAAATAATTTGAAAAATAAAAAATTTAAAACCTTAGGCTCCTGTCTAACCTAATTTGTTACTTACTAACTGTTATAAAACAGTAACCTTCACTTGGTTTAGTCAAGTTAAGTAGTCTGATCAAGTTAGACTTTCTAAGCTTAATTACTTAACTTGATTAATGTTGAGTGGTATTTATTGCTCCAACTACTTTAGATGCATTGACTTAAGCATCTTGAGTTAAGACTTATAGGTCTAAGCATCTCAACCCAGTCTAAGTTGTCAATCAAGGCATCCTAATGTGCTTGTGAGATGCTGACTTCTAAGTCTATAGGAGCATGCAATCTAGGGGCTAAGCCTAGGCTAAGTCCATAATGAAGAAATCTCTAGTTTTGAAGGGGGGGGGGTAAGTTTTTTAAAAACTCAGTCGAATAATAGAGTATTTTTTTTTAAAAAAACATGATTTTAAAAATATGGATTTTTGAAAAGTAGTTAAAGAAGATAAGTTTTAAAAATAGCTAAAGAAAATGATTAAGTAAAAATAATTGATAAATAAACCTATTCTACTAAGTATAATTAATTAAGAATGACAAGTCAATAAAAGTCAATCGGAGTCAATCATATCAACCAAGAAGATAGGTCAACAGTTAGTCAAGTCTAAATCCACCCAACGTTAAATACAAATCAAGACTATGAAGAAGATGAGCCTAGATGCCACGATCGGAGCATAGCCATCAACTCTGCGTGGTGGGACTGATCTACATCCATCCTCTCTATGTGTCGGGTCTGGTCTGCATCTATCCTCTCCACATGCAAGGCCTCTATCTCCTCTCGTAGACTGTGAACCTCCCGCTCGATTCGAGTAAGACGCTCGTCTATAGTTAAAGGAGGGGGAGATGGTGGTATGTGCTCCAACTTTGCTTCGAGCTCGACGATGAAGTCCTCGTCCTTGTCGTCCTCAGGATCATCCTGTGGCAGAGCTCCCTATCGTCTCCACGAGATGACCCTGATGACCGAGATGTCTACCGCAGTTAAGGAGAAATTTCTAATCCCTACTTCATCGAACTCAGTCATAGTGATATCCTTGCCAGCGCAAATATCGTGTCCATAAGAATGGAACGGTGCAGTCAGGATGTGATAATAAGGTGTCTGCACTCTCGAACGGGTAGAGACACTAGACGCTTAGATGATAGTTTGGAAAATTTGGAGTCTAATGTCTATATCGAGATGGTGAACTAGGGAGTAAAGTAAAAAAGGAATGAAATGGTCTCATAACCGCTACATCTCGAGAGGTAAGCGGAAGAATGAAGTGGACTAAGACTCGATAAAGTGCGTAATCCTGAATACACAAGTCAAGGGATTGGAAGTTAGGCACAGTAGGATCCTTTTCACCCCCGAAGAAGTAAGCGTAAAGTGTATCAAGGGTGATGTGAGAGAAAGGAGCAGAAAAAGGAAGATCCTTAGGGGGTAGCATATGAAAGTAGACTGAGAGGGTTGTACTCTAAGAAAGTTAGTGAACAAGGCAGGGGTAACGATAACGGTATGAGCCTAAACCATGTTAGAATAGGTAAGATCATCCATCTTAACTAAGTTGTTATAGAATTCTGCACATAAAGTGGTATTTATAGGGCTATTATAGTAGACTAAGCGGTCAAGTTGATAATAGTTAATGACCTCTACTACTAAGGGACATGATCGAGTAAAGAAGCTTCTACTAAGATAATGAGTCTTAAGTGGTTTATAGATAGTAGTTCTAAACTTATTAAATAAAGCAAATGAGGGAAACCTAGGCTCAGGGCTAGGCTCGGCAACGGGGTCAGCCTCAGTGACATGACATTTACTTAACAAAAGAATAGCATAATAATTAAGCAAGAAAATTTTAGAAAATAAGGAAAAGTTTAGATTAGAATTTTTCTGAGGAGGCATGCTCGAATATTAATTAGAGAGGATGACCTCGGCTGATCGTGACCGCTCGGACAAAGTTTAGAAGGGAAAAGGGGAGGAGGAGTGTTTTTAAGGGCTTTGAGGCACCTTTGTGTGGGTTGGAAGGCTACTGGCCGGTGGCTTATATAGCCACCGATCGGGCGCTCGAGTGCCATTAAGGGCGCGCGGGGTTAGATGGGTACCCCTGGTTTTGCAAAACCAGGGGCGCCTCGAAAACTGAGCCAAGGATGTATTCAAAAAAGATTGGACGGCCGTGAGATTTCAGGCGCCCGGTTGACTAAGTTTGACCAGGAATAAATTCAACCAAGCACACAACAAAAATTAAGAGAAAAATTAATTTTTATTAAGGTTTAAGTTAAGTTTTCATCAAGTAAGTGTAACGCCCCAAAATTCCTATTTTTAGTTCTTAAAGTCCTTAGAATTATTTAAAAATGGTTTAGAAATATTCTAGATATTTTTAGGGATTTTTAGAATATTTTTATGGAATTTTCCGAGTCCGTTTAGTATTTTAAAAAGGAAGAAAAAAAAGAAAGGGAGAAAAAAAATCGTTAAGGGCAGCAGGGGGTTCGAACCCGCGACCAGCACGAGACCAGGCAAGCGCGCGACCAGCCAAGCTAGGGTATCAAGCACATTAAAGGGTGGAGAGACATATATTTAAGGTGTGGTTAGGTCGATCCGCCCCCATAAGTATAAATAGATAAGTTAAGAGAGGAAATTAGAATTTTGGGTTTCTCTTCCTCACCCTAGCCGCGCGAAGCAGCCTCTTCCTCTCACGCACGCACGCCCAAGCCCTTCTCCTCTCTTCCAAGGGGCGCCGGCCAAGGAGGGATCAAAGAAAGCGGAGCGTTGTATTCGTCTCGACGAGGAGAACGCGTAGGCGCGAAGAATTCTCCGAGATCTCAAGTTTCTCCCGAGTCCTAGACGTCAATCTTGGTTGTAAGTCCAAGATATCAAAGTAAGTACTGCTCACCTGCAGTAAGAGACGGTTTTTCCGCGAGAATTTCCTTTAAAAGTTTTAAAAGAGATAGTTTCTTTAGTTTATGATTTTTGGCATGTGATATTAGTTCATTATATGTTTGTATAAGTTGATTAAGCACCCTATATGAGATTAGGGCTAAGAAATGTTATGAGAAAAGAAAAGAGAAGATAAAGATAAGAAAAGAAAAGGTCAAGGCCTTAAGAAATCCCCAAAAGTCAAGACTTAGGGATTTTAGCACGCAAGGTGCTCGAGAAAATGCCAAGGCATTTACAGATAAGAAAGAAAAGAAAGAAAAGCTATTTTATTTTCTAAGGCCAGTACCCGGCGTCCAAGGGCGTCGTTAAAGAAATCCAGGTGTCCAATTCCAAGGTCTTGGCCCTGGTAGACCAAGGTCTGCTCTATTAGGATTGGTGGCTCGCTATCCCAACCTTTTAGGGAACGCGCATATGAGATGGTACTTACGTCTTCAGTGGATCCAAGTGATTATTATTTTCAAGTATATGCTTTAGCAAAGTTTCTAAAGTTTAAAGAGTTTTCAAAAAGTTAAAGAATAGCTAAAGTTTCAAGTTGAGCCAAGAAAAGCAAGTTAAGATTTATTAATGCTTGAGTATGCATGTTTTTGAGTTATACATGTTTTTAGTTCAGTTTTCTTTCAAGCATATAAGTATCTCATGTGATTTTCATATTGTTCAAGAAGCTTGCTTGCACATTTCGAGATTTTGTGAGCTAGATAGTACTTACTAAGCTTTTTGCTTACTAGTTGCATTTTCCTCTTACTGCAGATAAAGGTAAAGGCAAGCAATTCTGAAGGAAGGCGACGAGGCGGTGCTGAGCAAAGTGTGTGTGGTGGCTGATTTTGGAGAGATCCTTGAGACGAGACAATTTAGTTATTTGAATTACAATGTTTAAGTTTATTCAAATTCCAAGTTATTGCTTTATGGAGTTTTAGCGAACATTTAAGCTTTGGATAGTTTTACATGCTCAATTTCTTAGAGTAAAGATTCCATGTCATTTCATTTAGCATACATATCCTTATGATTGCATTGGATGAGTAGAAGTGTGAGTAGTTTGAGATATTGATACTTTATTGGAGTTATTAATGCATGTGCCAAAGATAGGACTAGTTTCCCTTTTAAATCAAGTTTTATTGCTCAATCATGCTTAGAAAAGTCGCCTTCTCATTTCATGATGTTTTAGCAATGTTATAGAATCTTGCATGATGAGTTTAAATGGTTAGAAGTTAAGTTTGGTACAAACTCTAGCCTAAAGTTTAAATAGTTTTCATAACTTACTAAATCTCGCAAAAGTCCTAATTTCGAGTTTATGGATTCGTTTTGGTTGGCTAAATTGTTTAGGAAACTGGTATAGAGTATAGAAATGGTGTCATGATTTTATATGGCTCGAAAGTATAGGTTTGGTGGAGTTTTGAAACAAGTTTCGAAACCTGAATTTCAGATTTCAGGCTTATCAGTCGACTGATACAGTATCAGTCGACTGATACCCGTAAGCTGAGTTGGGCGAGGCAAGTTTCAATAAGTAATTTCTTACGGGTTTTTGAGAAAGAAAGTGTGACATGGTATCATGCATGACTAATTAGAGTTAGTATATCATAGATAGATTTAAATTGAGAAGAAAAAAAAAGATTTCCGCATTTCTAGTCGTGCATTAGAGTCGAGAAGTAAAGAAAAAACGATCCGTCTAAGGTAGAGAAGGCGGGTCGCTACAGTAAGAATATTATTAAATTAATTTTGAAAGAAATTAAGTTAAGTTTAAATTAAATTTGAATTTTTGAGAAATTGAGTTTAAATTTGAATTTTTTAAAAATTAAGTTTAAATTAAATTTTGAAAAATTAAGTTTGAATTAAATTTGAATTTTAAAAAATTAGGTTAAGTTTTAAATTTGCATTTTGAAAAATTAAGTTAAATTTTAACTTTGAATTTTGAAAATTATGTTTGAATTAAATTTTGATTTTTTTAAAAAAATTAAGTTAAGTTTTAAATTTGAATTTTGAAAAATTAAGTTTGAATTAAATTTTAAATTTTTTAAAAATAAGTAAAGTTTGAGTTTGAAAATTAAGTTAAGTTCAATTTTGAAATTAAGTTAAATTTCGATAAGAGTTTTAAAATGTGAAATTAAGTTAAATTTTAAAAAGAGTTTCAGTTTTGAATTTTGAAAATAAGTTTTAAATTTTGAAAAGAGTTTTAAATTTTGAAAAATTAAGTTGAATTTTGAAAAGGGTTTATGTTTTGAAATTAAGTTAAAATTTGAAAATTTAAGTTTAGTTTTGAATTTTTGAAAAATTAGATTTGAATTTTTAAAAAATTAAGTTACGGATATTAAATAATGTAAAATTTTAAATTTGATTTAGTAAATTAAAATAAAATTAATTTAGTTTGTGAAGTTGGTTGGGTTAGACTAATCTTTTTAGGTCCTAAGCATCTCACCCATTTCTAAATGATAAAACATAGAAACCTTATCTGTTTTGCGAGATACGTCAAATTTTATCTTTGAATTTAAATTGAAAGCTATGATTTAATTGAACCTTGAGTTAGATTCAAGTTTAACAAGTAGTAAATTGAAAATAAATTGCATTAATTGGCTTCCAGGTCATAGCGAGGCACAAGAGCCTTCTTCGTTATTGGATAAACGATCCTTTCTTAGACAAAATCTTTTTAAAAAAAATTATTTTCAAGTTACTCTTTGAGAAACCTTAGTCTAACTAGTCAAGGATGTGACAATGTAGCTTCGGCTAGTTCCACTGGGTTAAAAAGACCAAATAGGTTACACCTTATCCTTCCTGACTCTTTAGACAGACTTTCCTAACGTACTATCAGCTTGCCCCTCCCTAATACTAGGTTTTGCAAGTTTTAATTAAGTCAGGTACTTATCTAACCGTTTCTATTCCTAAGCATGACAATTTTGCAGAAATATAAGTAAATAATCATTCAAGCAATTTAAAAACCACAAGCAAAGAAATCATCTAATAATATGAATGGTTTTTCTATTAGCTCCCCCTGAACTAAAGCCTCGATATGGACTATCTAGGAAATGAATTTTGTCCTTTGGCTCGGGTGCTAGTATGATTCAACATTAAATAGTATGATCTATACCGTGAGTTGGTTCTGTATCCAAGTTCAGATCAGTTAAGAATATCTTTCTGTTTTCCATGAATCACATCATGATTCTTGAAACCCGAAGTAAACCGCTCTAGGGCAACTCTAAATTCCTTAACTTGAGTTTTCAGGGAGGAGTTCTCTTCCTTAAGTTGTTGGACTTGAGTTGAGGTTCTTTCTTGAACGGTCTCAGTCAAGGACCTTGAGTTAGCCTCCTCCTTATGGGCTTTTACCTCCTCTTGGAGGGACTCAACCTGAACGTTGGATTTTGCAAACTTACATGAAAGATAGGATATTAAATCATATAAGTCAGATTCAGAAAAACCTCTAGTGATTTGACCATCTTTTGACATTGAGAGTGTTTCGGTTCCGTGGCTTTCTTCTTGCATTGCTTCAGATTCGAACTCTGTGTTGAGTTCTTCTGATGCCGTCAGCGCGAGGAAGTTCGAGTGGGGTATTTTTTTTTTTTCATCCTCTGAGGATGACTCATCCCACGTCACTTGAGGCACCTTCTTTCTTCGTGACTTCTTAGCCTCCTTTAAGTTTGGAACACTCCGATTTGAAGTGACCCTTCTTGTTTCACTCATAACAGGTGATCTTCGTCTTGCTTTTCCGACTTGTTCTTGGTTCAGTCGGATCATCCTTTGACTGAACTAACTTCTTCTATCTCTGACTTTTGTTGTTCTTGAAATTACTCTGAAATATCTTGACTAACCCTTTGTAGTGGATGCTGTCTTCGTCAGATTCCAAGTCGGAATTAGACTTGGGTTTTGATTGCGGTTTCTTCATTTTACTTGCAAATTTACCTGCATCAAAGGCAATACCTTTCTCAACCTGTCCATTGTTAGTTTTTTCATGCAATTCTAGTTCAAAGAATAACTCATCTAAATTAGTTTTAGAAAGATCCATCGAAACCTTGTAAGCATCTACCATAGATGCTCACAAAGTGTTTCTTGGGAAAGAGTTTAGGGCATACCATATCAAGTCTCGGTTCTCTATCTTATGGCCGATAGCATGAAGACCGTTCATCAACTCCTAGATGCGTACGTGAAGTTGTTCAGCGGTTTCACCTTCTTGCATCTTCATGTTGTACAACATATTTAGAAGAAGGTCTCGCTTGCTTATCGTCGTATCCGAAGTCCCTTCATGAAGCTCAATCAGCTTATTCCATAGCTCCTTGGCGTTGTTGAAGGGACCGACTCGGTTGAGATCCTCCTTCGTGAGGGCACACTGGAGGGTCTGTGTTGCCTTGGCGTCAGCTTCTATTTTCTTCTTCAAGACAACTTCCCATTCAGTGTATCCCTGAAGTTCTCCTTGTGCATTCTTTGGGATTTCTAGGCCGGCTTGAATGATGATCCATATTTCCACCTGAGTATTCAGGTGGACTTTCATGTGACTCTTCCAGTAGCTGAAATCTTCTCCCGAGAAGAGTGGAGGACGGGCAGTGCTATATCCTTAATGTTGGGCCATAGATAAATTCCTCATGAGGAAAGAAACAATAAAACTTGTCTCAAGACTTGGTTTTGGATTAGCAGTGCTGGAAGATATATAAAAAAATTAAGAAATCTCGAGCGGTGTTGCACCAACTTTGAGATATGAAAAATTTACGATCGAAAAAGAACAAAAAAAACATCAGAAAAAGGCAATAATACCTTTTCTGATTAATTCAAAAAATTAAAAAAAATCTAAAAAATAGATCAACTGGTGGTTTCACCAAAATTGAGCAACCCGCTCTGATACCACTTGTGGGATTGATGTGATCGATAAAGAGGGGGGGGTGAATATCGTTCCGAAATTTTCGGATTAAGAACGGAGTAAATGCAGCGGAAATAAAAAGAGTCAAGTCAAAACAATGCTAACAGCTTTGTTTTTACTTGGTTCGGAGTCTGTGACGACTCCTATTCCAAGGCCCACGGTCCATGACCGTTTTCATTGGACAATTCAATAAGTTGCAAAATATGTTACAGAATATGTAGGTTTAAGTATAGAATAAAAATGCTAATTATACCGACAACACTTGCATAAGGAAGAAAGAAAGACTTTTCATCATCGGAGCAGCGTGTCGTCGATCTCGGACAATTACAGCATAGCGAACTTGAGGAGAGAGCTTAGAAACTTAATTGCAGTTGCTTGAAAGTGATTCAGAATGATGTGGAAGATTGAGGGGCAAAACCTCTTATATACTGGCACTCAGGCGCCCGAGTGTGCATAGGGGCGCCCTCCACGTCAATGATTCAGCCGTGTCGTTATCCTCTGACTCGGTCAAATTTTATCCTCTCTCGGGTGCCTAAGTGCTCTGGACACCTAAATGCTGATGTGGCACATCTAATCAGCAGCCGCCAACTCAGGCTCACCCAGGCTGAGAAAATCAAACTGGGGCATCCGAGACCTCTTGGATGCTTGTATACACGGGTGCCCCGGAGGCTACTGATCTCCAAAACTTCAGCTGCATCACAGGGTTAGTCCGAAATATAAATAACATGTAAAGTATATAAAATAAAATTCATGTTTGACAACTAGAGCTGTCCGATCCTGACTTTGAATTTCAAATGAAATCTATGGTCGGACCGACACCTACTGTTCCCACTTCCGGGGAATGCATCCTCACCTACTCCACTCTGGAGAAATTACTTTTTGCCAACCGGCACCTCCGGTTAGACTTTTGCTCATCCTTCGATGTTTCTGGATCTCGAGACGTCCGTACCTCGACCCATATCCTTGCTCAGCTAAGTCTTCTGCCTGATCTTCCAGATCAGGTCTTCGGTGCCCAATTCCTCGAACCAGGTCTTGGTGCCCAATCCGCGGTTAGGTCTTCGGTGCCCTGCCCTCAGCTAGGATTTCATGGCACCAACACCCAGTCCTCAACCGGGACTTCGTGCTCAACACTATAGGTCAAGACTTCGTTCCTAGACAAATTATAACTTTCCTGCACACTTAGTTAAGTACGTTAGATCACAAAACATACTTAACTTTGAACCCTTTGTCATTATCAAAACCAGGTTCGATCTGGTGCTTTCGACACCAACATAATTTTCCCACTTCACTGGCATTCTGAGGGGAGGACCCATCTACCTATATTTTATAGGTTTCCTCTATCTTTCCCCTAGTAGCCTTTGCTAAAAAATCCGGCAATGCTTATGCCTTAATGGTGGTTCGGGGCTAATATTGGATGTCATACTCGCTGAGCTCCATCATCCATTTAATTAATCGGTTAAGGACTTCTGGATTTATATATACCCTCCCCAACTGGCTATTGGTGAGGACCACTGTGGGGTAAGACAAAAAGTAGGGCCTCAATCTCTGGGTAGTAGTACCAACCCATAAGATAATTTTTCTAAGGTGGTATACCAGATCTCTGCATCCTTTAGTAGTGGCTAAAGAAATAAATAGGGTACTGGATATTACCTTCTTCCCGCAATAAAGCCAATCCGATGACTTGCTTAGCTGCCAAGAGATATAAAATTAATTTCTCCCCCATCAATGGCTTATAAAGGATTGACAGACCGGACAGATACTCCTTTAGTTATGCAAAGGCTTGATCATATCTCTCGTCCCATTCAAATTTAGAAGCTTTGTGAAGAATTTTGAAGAAAGGTAAAGCTCGATCAGCTAATCTGGAGATAAATTACGAGAACGCGGTGATTTGACCTAGCATCTTCTGTGCTTCTTGAAGGTTTTGAGGAGGGATCATGTCTTGCAATGCTTGGAGCTTTTTAGGGTTGGCTTCAATGCCCCTCTCGGTGACCATATATCCTAAGAAACACCCACTCTTGACACCAAACACACATTTGATGGGATTTAATTTGAGGTTGTCGACTTCAAGAATATGAAAAGTCTCCTTTAGGTTAGCAATTAAATCTCCTCCTCTTCGGGTTTTGATAAGTATGTCATCGACATACACTTCCACATTCCACTCGATCTGATATCAGAATACTTTAGCCATCATCCTTTAATAGGTAGTCCTTATATCTTTCAATCTGAACAACATAACATTGTAGCAAAAAGTTTCATCTTAGGTAACAAAACTCACCTTCTCTTGGTCTTCCCGAGCTATGGAGACTTGATGATACTCCTAATAAACATCCAATATTCAGATGAAATCATGCCCTGATGTTGAATCCACCATCTGATCAATCCTTGGGAGAGGGTAACAGTCTTTGTAGGATCATAGAGAGCGATAAGGGGGGAGGGTGAATATCGCGTTTAAAAAATCTTCGATTCGGATTTAGAATAATTACGAGTACGCAGTGGAAATAAACACAAGTAAAAAAGAAACACGGCTAACACATGTTTATTTTACTTGGTTCGGAGTCTGTGATGACTCCTACTCCAAGGCTCATAGTTCTTGACCATTTACTTTGGCCAATCACTATCAATCCAAAAGATGAGTACAAAAGTTTTAAGTACAATGCAAGGCAAATAACGAAAGTCGTTGGTGCTAGAAGTACCAGATCGAACCTGGTTTTGATAATGACAAGGGGTTCAAAGTTAAGACTATATTGTGATCAAATGGATTTACCAAGTGTGCAAGAAAGTCCTAGTTCACCTAGACACGAAGTCTTGACCTGTAGGGTTGAGCTAGAAGACCTGGCCGAGGGTTAGGCAAGAAGTCCTGGTCATGGACTGGGCACCAAAGTCCTGATCCGGAAGATTGGGCAGGAGTTTTAGCCGAGCGAGGATTGCGGACATAAGTAGAGGCAGGTCGAGGTACGGACGTCTCGAGATCCGACAGTCTCGCGGGTCGAGCAAAAGTCCAACTGAAGGAGCTGGTTGGCAAAAGGTAAATTCTCCTAAGAGGAGTAGGTGAGGACGCGTTCCCCGGAAGAGGGAATAGTAGGCGTCGGTTTGACCTAGGGTTTCATTTTGAAATCTAGAGTCAGAACCAAGACAGCTCCGGCTATTATTTATACACTTATTATTGATGTTATAGTGTTCTTGGAGTAACTCTGGTTGTAAGAGTGAAAGGAAGTAACTACTGCATCCCAGGCGCCTAAAAAGCTTCGGGCACCCAAGATACCCAGTGCCTGATAGGTAATAGGAGACTGTGTTGAGGCATTTCCAGCAGGTGAGTTCGGCTAAGTTGGCAGGCTGCCACATCAGCAACTCAGGGGCCTCAAGTGTCCCAGGCGCCCAAGACCGAAGGATAGAGGTTTGCCTGAGTCTGCGGATAAGCATACGGCTGATTCGCTACACGTGGCAGGCGCCCAATAAGCCTCAGGGGCCCAAGAACAGTGTATATAAGGGGATTCACCCCTTTGCTTTCCACAACAATTTTCAGATCAACTCAGAACAGCTTTCTTGTGGCTCAAGCACTCCAATGCTCTCCGAATCTTTTCCGTGCTCGAGTTTTCTGTGCCGCCAACGATTAAGATCGATGACACGCCACCCAAGACACTCTGCAACATTTCTAGTGTCGTCGGCATAATTTAAATTTGCTATTCATTTGTGTACTTGAAATATATATTTGTAACTTTTATTCGACTTATAGAATTGCCCAACGAAAATGATCAAGGACCGTGGGCCTTGGAGTAGGAGTCGTTAAAGACTTTGAACCAAGTAAAAAGAAACATGTTAGTGTTGTTTCGTTATTCTTCCGCTGTGTTTTCTGTGTTTCTGAAAAATTTCAGTAATCGCTATTCACCCCCCTCTATCGATTACAACGATCCCACAAAAACAGCAATTATACCAACAACTACGGATTAAGAAACATGACGTGTCGTTGTCGGAGCAGCTTTTCAGCATCGTCGGCAGATCTTTCACGTAGTAAACAAGAGCAAGAATTATAGGAGAATTGATAATCAGGGCTCTGGTGGAATAGGGTCACTCTGGCGCTCGTATAGCCATGGGACTCGTGTTGCTACGATCTAGTCGCTACGTGATCCGTGTTGGATCCAAGCTTTATCCACACTTGGGTGCCTGATTGTTCTCGGGCACCTGTGTTGCTGATGTGGAACCTCCGTAAATCATGCACCAGCTCAGCCAAGCCCTGGTTGAGTCAAAGCTTTTCTGGCGCCCGAGTTCCTCTAGAGCGCCTATATACTTTGGTGCCTAACAACCATTCAAGCGCTTGAGTGCCAGCAATCCGCCTTTTTACTTAGTTGTAACACAAGATTAGTATAACAAAAGTAAAGTAAATATGTATGTATTTGATAGCATGTGTTGTTTGATCCTGACTTTTAGGTTTCAACTAAAACCCTAGGTGGACTGACGCCTATTTTTCCCTCTTCTGGGAAATGCGTCCTCACCTACGACACTCTGGAGAAGTTACTTGTTGCCAACCGACACCTCCAATTAGACATTTGCTCGTCCTTAGATGACTCTAGAACTCATGATGTCCATGCCTCGACCCGTTTCGACTCCTATTCGTTATCCTCATTCGGCTAAGTCCTCTGCCCAGTCATCGACTAGGACATCAGTGTCCAACCCCCAATCAGGGCTTCATGCCTAGCTTCACTCACTAGGTCTTCGATTCCCAATCATCGACCAGAGCTTCGATCCCAACCCTACAGATCAGGAATTCGTACCTAGTTACACTAGGACTTTTCTGCACACTCAGTGAAACTCATTAAATCACAAAACACACTTAACATTGAACCCTTTGCCAATATTAAAACAAGGTTCGATTTGATGCTTTCGGCACCAACAATCTTTCCCTTATTGATTTATGGCAACCCAGTTCAAAGTTAAGTTAAATCAATAAATTTTAAGGTACTAAAAAGAATTTACAACATAGTTCATTAGATAAAGATTTACAATATAGTCCAAAAGAAAGTAATTTTTTATTTTAAAAAAATTTATGTAAAATGAATTTTAAAGTGCTAAAGGCTTGCAAAAACTTGTTATGTTTCAAAGCTCCTCCTATAAGTACCCCAGGTTAGTTTTGACATGATCAATCAAGTCAAGTTAGGTCCTGATCTATTTTAATCCATGTATCTAAGTGTGCAGGAGCTTAGGAGCATAAGAAGTCAAACAAAAGACGCAGCAGATGAGAATGATGGCACGGGGAGGGAGCTGACGGGCTCGATGCATCCGAGGGACGCGAAGATTATGAAAGAATACATTGGTAGAGCGAGAAGGGCGTGTAGAACTAACGGGCTCAAGTAGAAGAAGGATAGAAAAGTCAAAGTCAACATCACCAGCAGGAGGCACCTCAATTGTTGAGTGAGGCACCTCAACTGCAAAGCTCAGGCACCTCAATTTGAACCTGAGGCACTTTAGTTTTGATCTGAGGTGCCTCGAGTAGGAACTGAGGTGCCTCGATTCAAATTTTATCAGCAGCTTACCATTGCTCAATGGATAAAAATCTATCCAATCTGAGGCACCTTAGATCAATGGTAAACATGGGTTTTGGGCTATAAGTAGCCCCAGAAGCTAGATTTCAAGATCAATCATATACTATATTTTCCTAGCTTTTTCTTGTGTTGTTCAAAGTCTATAAGAGGCTACTCCGTCTACAAACGAAGGAGATCTTGATAGTGGAGCTCTCAACTACCTTGGATTAGTAACCACCCTGGTTGCAACCAAGTAATCATCTGTGTCTCTTACATGTTTCTGTTATTTGCTTTATGTTTTTAACTAACTGCATAAACTAATTTACTATCTTTGTAAGAACTTGCAAAAGATAGAATTTTGGCTCGCAAGCAATTCACCCCCTCTTGTCGGCCTGCCAACGGTCCTACACCCCCTTGATGTTTTACTCTACCCCTAAAGCTTTTGAAAATATTCATTTTTCATGAGTTTTGGAAACTTAAACAATTTTGTAACAAGTTTTAAACAGACTTTGAAAAATAATTTTTGCCAAAAACTTATTAAATTTCAAAGCACCCCTAGATGTATTACTCTTCCCCTAAATCTTTTGAAAATATGTATTTTTCATGAGTTTAAAATTTAAACAATTTTTCAACAAGTTTTAAACAAAATTTGAAAAATAATTTATCTTTTTCATTCAAAAATGTTAAACTTTAAAGGGCTTTGAAAAACTTACTTAAACTTTGTAAAAGACATTTGATTCGAATTTAAAATTTTAAAAAAACTTTTGAATTTGATATATATCAAAAAAAACTTGGTTTTAAGGGAAAGGAAGGAAAATTTTAAATAAAAAGGTGCGATTTTAAAAAAAATAGGAAAATATTTGAAAAAGATAGCATTTGAAAATATTAAGGCCTAAATTAATTATTCAAGGTAACAAAGCCCGAACTAAGGAAAGAATTACTTAAAAAATTTTCAAAAAGAATTTAAGAGAAAAAAAAAATTCTGAGTAAAGACAAGAAATTTTAGCAAAAATGGATAAGGATAAATGAATAACTAAAGTAACTATGAGTCAGATTAAGGAATAGATTTTAACCACCCATTTGAATCCAAGTATGATTTAAAATAAACAATAAAAAATAACTCAACATATTTAATTTCCTTAGCCATCTACCTAACCCATTTGGTACTTACTAACTATTATGAAACAACAATTTTCATTTGTACTAGTCAAGTTGAGTAATATAATCAAGTTAGATTTATTAGACAACATTTCTTAACTTGATTACTGTGTAATTATATTTATCATCCCAAACTTGTATCGATGCACTGATTTAAAGCATCTTAAGTTCATGATATAGTCCTAAGCATTTCAACCCTTTCTAAGTTGTAAAGCAAAGTAACCCTAATGTGTTTGTGAGATGTTGACTTCTAAATCTATAAGAGGATGCATACAAGGGGTTAAGCCTATGCTAAGTCCATAACGAAAAATCCCTAGTTTTAAAGAGGTAAATTTTGAAAAACTAAGTCATTGAAAAATTCAAAACTTAGATTTTTGAAAAGATAGTTTTGGAAACTATAAATATTTTTTGAAAAACATGTTTTAAAAACTAAGCATGGAAAAGGTTTGGAAAACATGGTTTTAAAATTAAAAAAATAGTTTTAAAAAGAATTAGCTAGAGAAACCAAAACATGAGTTAGTCCTATTCTACCGAACACATTTCTAGTTGTTTTCTTAGTGTACTAAATTCAGAGTCGGGTAATGACTTTGTAATGATGTCAACTAGATTGGATTTTGACTATACATGTTTCACTATAAGAAAAATCATCATCGACAACGAGTAAAAACTGTTGTCGAATCCCATTTTAACCATTATAACTGTCACTGTTGTTAAAAGTAGGGGCTGAATGACAATGGGTGTAAAATCGTTATCTTTGACAACTATTGACAACACTTATACAACGGTTTTAAACCGTTATCTTTTAATACCAATGGCAATAGTTTCGGTAAAACCCAATGTCTTTGGATGGTTTTGCCAAAAAAAATTAGATTGAAAAATGTTTCGACAATAGGTAAAAATCGTTGTCGTTGAATTATTTTCACATGGTGTATAACCATTGTCTTTATTCAGTTTTGAATAATTTTAAATATGAAATCTATTTAATTCAATCAATACACAACATATATTTAGAAAACACAATATCTATAATGAAATATATTACTTTTAGTATAGCTTGGCATCTACAAAAGTCATTCGTATACAACTGTTTGAACCAAAAGAAATTTAGATATCTTTACAATGATATGATATTATCTACTTTGGGCCTAAGCCCTCATGGTTTTGGTCTTGGGCTCCTTAAAAGGTCTCATACTAATAGAGATATTTTTCTCTTATAAGTCTGTGATCTTTCCCATATATTTTCAATGTGGGATTATGTTCGCAATCTTGCGACCCTAACAACCCCTACCCCTCTCAAACAAAGGACCATAGGCCCCCTTAAGCAGAATGTCTTTCTATTTAATATCCAATCCTCAATCCACTAGGACTTTCTGCCCCTCGATCTACCCGACCTATTAGGATTTCATTGCCTAGTTGCAACTATAACTTCTCTACCCGGTGTCTGGTCATCTTAATCAAGACATGGGAGTCCATACTTGTTAGGGTTGCAAATAGTCCCACATTGAAAATATATGAGAAAGATCATATGCTTATAAGTGAAAGATATCTTAATTGGTATGAGGCCTTTTTGGTAGAGCCCAAGAGTAAAACCATGAGGGCTTAGGCCTAAAGTGGACAATATCAAACCATTATAGAGATATCTAAATTTTTTTTGTCCTAATAATTGGTATCAAAGTCAGATTACTCTTCATCGGACTAATCGCTGGAACAAGCACGAGCTAGAGTTATGATCCAGATCTAACCATGTGGGTTAAGCCTTGAACAAAAGAAGTGTGAGCTCTCGTATCTTGATCAAGATGACCAGACATCAGGTAGAGAAGACCTAGTTGCAGCTAGGCGGTGATGTCCTAGTAGGTTGGGTGGACTGAAGGGCAGAAAGTCCAGGTGGGTTGAGGATCAGACATCAAACAAAAAGGCTTTCCGCTTGAGGGGGGTCTGAGGTCCTTTGTTTGAGGGTGAGATTGTTGGCGTTGCAAACATAGTCCCACATTGAAAATACATGGGAAAGATTATATACTTATATGGAAAAGATATCTCCATTGGTATGAAGCCTTTTGGGTAGAGGCCAAATGAAAAACTATAAGGGCTTAGGCCCAAAGTGGATAATATTATATCATTGTGGAGATGTATAAATTCCTTTTGGTCCTAACAATACTTTCTTTGTTCAAGGCTTAAACCATACGGTTCAATTAGACCATAGCCATTGTGCACGGTCGGTGGTTAGACCTTTTGGCAGTTTGGGCTCTGATACTAATTGTTAAAATAAAAAAAAAATTAGATATCTCCATAATTGTATGATCTTGTCTACTTTGGGCCTATGTCCTCATGGTTTTGCTCTTAGGCTCTCCCCAAAAGGCCTCATACTTATGGAAATAGTTTTCTCTTATAAGCCCATGATCTTTCTCTTATATTTTCAATGTGGGATTATATTTGCAACATTGCAATCAATAATAACTGTTCAATACACATTTGTTTACAACTAAGTTATACCTAACCTAGTTGCATCTTTAGAAATCTTGAAGGCTCAAACCTACAAAAATAAGAACAAATAATGACTTATAATGATGATTATGATAAATGAATCAATGACAGCAAAAACTACAATATGACTACAATATAACTGCAAATGCCAAATATGCTCTACAAAAATTGCAATATAACTTAAAATGACATTGTATGATAGTAAAACATCTGCAGAAAATGCAATATACATTTGTATGAGATTTCAGGACATTGCACTGCAATATAACTGCAATGATAGCAAAGTATTTACAGAAAATAGTTATACGTAATGGAATATCAGCAAAGCATCAATATAACTAAAATATAACTACAATATAACTTTATGATTTCATCATCCTTCAATATATCTTAAAAATAGAATATCAGCAAGTCTATCTTTATTGAAACTGTAAATAGAGAAGTGAAATATCATTGCAATACAACAATGAAAGCACTTATGTAAATATATCATGCAATTCAACCTAGAAAG